>JAOZJS010000169.1:0-69488 GCA_025882695.1 Amerodectes protonotaria | reverse complement strand
TTCTATATTTTGATCACATCTGTCCACGATCTCTTTATGCGTGGCTCGGCAATGGCTATGATTCAAAAATTTAAATTATTGGCAAATAAAGAATTGAATTGAAATTTCTTTATTCGAAACATACCGACAGATAAAACCAGTTGGAAAAATCGCTAAGTGCTCGTTGCTGGGAAAATTGTCGAGGTGTTTTCGCTAAAAATTTCTGGAAATTTTACGCGCAGAAAGAGGAGCAGTCACCAGATTACGCGCCTGTATCTTCCACAGTGCTTCGCCCTCTCCGCGCGCTCGCTCTCCCCGATCGGCTGTACCTTCTGCAGTGCTTGCTATTTTTGTGTGTGATTTTTCAAAAAAAAACTTTTGATTTAGGTTCAAATTCATCAGTCGGACAAAAAAAACTTCAATTTAAATTGATAAATTAGCATAGATTTTTGAAAGATTGATAACGACTTTTAAATTGAATATAAAATTTAGATATCACATTTAAAAAGATTCAAAATAATCTGGAGCGAATAAAAAAATTACATTACTATTGGATTTTTTTTCAAAGATTTTCCAATAGTGGTTGAGTGATTTGATCCGATGATGATTTGTTGATATTGATGATCGAAGTGCTATTCGGTGGCAAAGATTGTGTATAATATTTAGATGATGATGATGATGAACCAAATCGATGGTAAAAAGTGGCGGAAGATGATGAGTTTTCATCCAACAATTGTGCAGCCGGTGATGGAATCCGTGGACAGAGGTTGAAACGTACGAAAAAATTATAAATATAATTGGACAATATCGAGACTAGAGGACGGAGAACGTTTGGGAAGAATGTTTCAAATGCGAATGAATCAGACAGATCACCACATGCAATGGTGGTGGTATCAGCTGAATGTTTAATGTGTGTTTGCCAGAATCTTAAATAAAGCCATGAGGTCAGCATCCCATAAAACAGCAGTAAAACTTTAACACCGTTCAACATGTTCAACATGTAAAAAAAGATGGCAATCACTAAGAAAAAAGAATTGAGAATTTTAATGAAATTTCAACAAAATCAAATACCATACCGATAACAGTGAAAGCAATGTGATCATTTTTGAAGCGCCCAAAAGCCGTACTGATCAATACGGATTGTGGTAGTAATTGTTTGACTGCGACAGCCATTGCTGAACAATATGATTGAAAACCATGTATACGAACATTGAACAAATAAGACTCATCGAACGTGAGACAATATAAAATTATGTAATGAATACCGGTGACCAATGAGGATGGAATAATTGTGATCACCATGAAACGTAATACCTGTGGTAAAAAGAGAATAATTCAGAATCGAAAATTTATAATTTTTTGATAAAAGAATACTGACCTCTTTTTGGCCCCATAATGGTTCAATCAGTGTACCACAAAATGAAAGCACCAACAAATCCACAATGACCAATATGAATCGTGTTTCCAAAAGAGAATGTGACCAAATGGCAATCACGGTATGATACCATTGGCCAGGTGAGATGATTTCTCCTGGAATCAGTGCGAAAAAATCCACAGTAATATCGCCACCAAATTGAATCAGATATAACAATATGATCAAGGCGGATAATGATTGTACGATGGGCGATAATTGAGAAACAAGAATGATTAATTGTGATGATAAATATCTTGAGTTTCTGCCGAACTTTTCACAAAAAGTCGTCTGAAAAATAAAACCAGATTTCTACAGTATTGATATTGGTTGAGCAGCAACAATAACAAACCTTGGTGGAAATATAAGGCCTACCAGTGGATTCAATTTTAAGTTGAACCGAAGCTTGACGGTCATGTTGTGATGATGTTTGTTTTGGTGCTTCAATCGAAACTGTGATGAGTTTATGTTCATTGTGGATCGTCTGGCCATCGCTGTTGACCACAAAACGATCATCGTCGAGATGGATTATTTTTTTGGAAGAAGAAGATTCATCCAAATTAGTTGGATTCACCTTTGGTTGCGATTGCATTGATTGCATGAAAACATTAATTCATGGGCAGAAAAGCAGGAAAAATCAAAGTTTTGTTTGATGATCAGAATTCTTCACAGATCAAATCAGATTTGGATCAGTTGATCAATCACCAGTTAACAAATTATTAAGCAAAAGCATTGTTGTTTACCAATATAAACACACTGTAGGGCAGCACTGTGTATGAATGGTTCTGTTTTTCTCTTTTTGTGGAAAACCAATCAATCATCAATCAAGAGTTTTGAAGATGTTGGCAACCACGACAGCGACGATCAAGACTCAGCAACAACGACAAATGTTAAAACAAACGCAAGCGCAAACCTCAAAACAACAACAACAAACGTACAGCCTTTGAAATTGTTTTTCCTGGCCGGATCAACAACAATTGACGAACAATCATTTTTGTTTTCAATTTTATTTTTATTTTTATTTTCTGGTAACTGGTAATTTAGAAAAAAAATGTACACACATTTCACCAAAATGAATGATCAGTTATGATTTTTTAAATTATTATTACAATGTGTTTTTCGAAAGGATTTGAATGAAAATATGCCTTTTTTTAAATGGATAAACACGCGCGTTTTGGGATAAGTTTATTATATTCTTCTTCTTCGTCTTCTTCTTCCAATACAAAATTAATGATTAATGCCTTGTGTATTTATTAATGAAGAGATTTGATGCGATTCGAAGAAGAGTTAGGTAAAAATCAGAGGAAAAAACAACAGATTCTGATTGATGGTTATCCAGTTATTCAATACAAAAATGACCAATTTTCAAACACTTGATCCAAGGGTTGTTCCGTTGACATATAAGAAAAAAAGTCTGACGGCGATGCATCGGAAAATTGCGGTGGTTTTGGAAGTACAGATTGAAATATGTTCATAAAGATGAGATTATGATGCAATAGAATTCGATCAATGATGATGATGATATTGATGAGATGGATTTTTTAATGGTGTGCTTCAAAGATTCAAATTGTGTTGAGCATTTTGATGTCGCATCAGACTATATTTAGAGCTGAACACTTTACCACAATCCGGATAGGTGCACATGTTTGGATTAACGGCTGAATGTAGTTTTTGGTGCTCAACCAGATTATATTTTCTTACAAAGGATTTACCACAATTAGGCCAATCGCAAACAAATCTTCTACCGGTATGAATATTTCTATGGGCTTCCAAATGAGGCTTTTGTCTGAATCTTTTACCTAAAGGCAATAATTTAAAACAAAAAAAGAAAAAGAAATGTTTAAATCAAAAAATCCATCGCAGAATATGGTAGATTCAAGATCATAACATACCACAATTGACCCAATCGCAGATGTATGGCTTGTCTGCATCTTGACAGCAACATTCACAGTTATTATTAGTATTTTTTTTCGATTTTTTCTGTTTTCCTTTGGAACCAGCAGCAGCTTGGCCGTGGTGATTATTGATATTGTTGTTATTATTAGGGCTACCAATGGTGGCTAGATTTACTGTTTGGGATGAAAAAAATGGAGCGAAAAATGGCTTAACATGAGAAACAAATAATCAGATAAAAAACTAGGAATCGGAAACATCAAACATTAGAGGAAAGAGAGCAAAAACAATGGTTTCTGACAATATGAACCTAAAGGCTGAGATGTGGAGACTAGATGTTTGAATGGTGAACGTGCTGCATTGGCTAACACGGCCATAACATTGGCAGTGGTGTTTGGATTGGAACCTTGGCCCAAAGCTAATGCGGGAAACAATGTGGTGGTTGTTGGTGTTGTCTGATGATGATGATGATGGCTATGATGATGTGGATGTTGATGATGTTGAGATGATGTTGATTGCACCATACTGCTTGAAGCCATTGCTTCAATATGACGAAGATTACCAATGGTAGAATTATGATGGTGACCGCTATTCATAACCAATCAATGTTTTGTTTATCATCTGATAATCTGGAAACTTTAAAATGAAGATTGGCAACAACAACAACAACAACCACACACACACTCACTCACACACCTTTTCAAAAAGCACCAGAAACTATTAAACAAATCCCAAATAGGAAGACGAGGCAAAAAACATCAAAAACAAAAACAACATCAGAAAAAAGAAAAAGAAGAAGATAAAGATAAAGAACAAAAAAAAAGAAGAGAGAGAGAGGGAGGGGGAGCACAGAAAGATGAAAATAGCCACCAGGATTTTTTTCCCTTAATATTTTTGCTGGTGTTGATGTTGTTGTTGTTGTTTCATTTCTTTCTTAGTTTTTTTTTCTTCTTGTTCTTGTTCTTCTTCTCGTTCTCCTTTTTTCATTTCCACATTTGTCTCTCCCTCGCTCTCCTCTCTCTCTCTATTCTCGCCCCTGTATGTGTATGTGTGTATGTGTGTGTGTTTGTGCGTACAATATAAAAACAAGTTAGGGGTAGAGGGACTAACGCAAACTGTGCACGAGATACACAGTGTGAGTGAAGAACAAGAAAATTTTTTTTTCTCTCCATGTACGCTGGTCTCTCTCTCTCTCTCTCTCTCTTCATAGAGATACAGTGTTTGTGCTGGCTTGTGTGTGTGTGTGTGTGTGTTCGTCGCGTTTGGGCTATGCTTTGGTTCGGTCGGGGAGAAACAAACACACACAAACACATACACAACGAGGAATGAAAAAAAAAAGAAGAGAATGAAATGAAATATATGCTAAGTGTGTGCGTTTGTATGTGTCAATGGGGGAAAAGGGGAGGTGAATATAGGGGATAAAATGTGTGTGAGAGGAGGAACGAAAAAAAAGGAAGTACAGTGAGTGAGTGAGCGAGCGAGCAAGCAAGAGAGGGAGAGAGACTAGCGTCGAGGTTTTGATCATGATGATGATGATGATGATCTGCACAGTCCATACAATTTTATCATCATCATCACCATCTTAGATCCATATCCATAAAATAAGTGGAAATAAGAGACGTGGAAACAAAGTATGAATGGATTGGGCCAGATCCCCAAGTTATCCACCCTAGGAGGATCTAGGTCCGGACAAGAGAGAGAGATGATTATGGTGATGATGATGATCATCTGATCCGAGGATAATCGGCATTGGATTGTCGATGTCTCCTGGTCTTGGTTGATCGTCGTTAACTTCGGCGGCAACAGCAGCTATAGAAAGGAAACCAGTCATCCATTGGAATATAACTGTTGTTTAAGAAGAATATTTCCCAAGGTTTTCGCTGAGAAAAAGTTTGTGAAAGAGACTCTCTCATTTTTGTTAGAAGTTTTGGTCGCGGTTGTTGTAGTCGAGCCGTGGTTTCGGTTGTTGCGGTATTTGGGCGCCAGAAAAAAAGAACAACATAGCTAGCTGGTTTTGCGGTGGCAGAACACAAAGACAAGTGTGAGAGAGAGAGAGAGAGATAGAAGAGGAAAACTTGGAAAAACAGGCTCGGAAAAAATATTGGAAATGAAAAACGAGAAAGGCAGACACGAAGAAAACGACGACGGGGACGAATTGAATGTAGTAGATTCATGAAGAAAGGATCCATAACAAAAGTGGCCGCATCTCTTGTCCCAGAGAACACCAACATCCACATCGAATCATATAAAAACCCAAAGTTTTCCCTTTGAAACAAAATAATGCTTGAACAGAAAACTCACCTTGCAATGATCCATTGGTTTGGCTTAATGAAGATAAAATTTGCTTGTATTGATCAATCTCAATCGAACTTTGTTTTAATTGATTACGTAATTTATTGCATTCGTATGTTTTCGAAGCTAGTTTAATTTTAACTTGTTCCAATTCGTTTCTGATCTGATTCAGATCGTTCATAGTGGTGGAATTATTGTTATGATTGTTCATTGTTGTGTTCATATTTTTATTGATTATCATTGCATTGGTCATCGGTCGATTTTGGATTAAGTATGCCACAGAAGGGTTGTTTGATTGATAATCACCATAATAATGAATACTTTGCATTATAAATACTTTGTTGTTGATAAACTTTCGACATTATTGACCAGATCAGATGGATCAGATGGATGGTTTTAACAATAACACTGGATTTAAACTAAGAAAAATGACGATATTCTACAAGGTCCAACAACGAGGATACTTTTGATTCGGGGCGATGGCTCTTTGACACCAAACAACAACACAACAACTATGATGATTTCAATCAAGAGAGGGAGAGAGAGAGAGAGAGACAAGGAGAGGGAAGCTGGCAAATAAAACAAACTGGTGCGAGAGAGAGAGAGAGAGAGACTGGGAGAGTTTTGCCAACAAAATGCAAAAATACAAGAGAGAGAGAGAAAGAGAGAGAAGAAGAGAGAGATGAAGGGAGAGAGCTAAAGAAAGAATGAAAGAGAAGAGGAGAGTGAAGAAGAGAGAGAAGAAGAGAGAGAAGAGAGAGAGAGAGAAAGAAAAAAATATGGTCCAACACACACATACATCCAGCATTCGCATTAAGCGCTTTTTTTTCAAAAAAACCTTTTTTTTACTTTTTTCTGTACGCATGCGTCCGGAATCCTAGCTCAACCTAGTCTAATTGGACTTGGACTAATAGGGATAGACTAGCCTGACCTTATAAACCTTATCAACCAGTGGATCCACAAATAGTAACACCATAAACCGAGAATTTAGTCCTCAAATTTTTGGAAAACTTCTTCATTTCTGTTGGATGAATCTGGGCCCATTTCCTTAAGTACACCCTCGCATACATTACCCGAACATGCAGGACATTCATTGGTAGAATGATGAGCATGTACATGATCACATTAACTGGAAAAACTGCTGCAAGAGTAGGATTCTTTAATCGCTAAAAAATAAAGAAAAAAGGGAAATAACGCTTCTTAAAAAGATAAGATTCAAAGTACTTTTATCCGGCAACAAAAATCCTAGCGAGAAGGGAAGTTTTGAAATTATATAATTTGAATTTTAGCCTTACCACTGCCATCTGTTGGTCAGGCAACAAACTCGCAACTTCAAATCTCGAAAAACTGCAAAATTCCAGGAAAAAATTACATCATTCACGCACCAGAGCCTGTTAGTTATTAGATTTAAATATTAATCCAGCAAAATTTATTTCAATTTGGATTTCAATTGAATAAAAACAAATTCCAAATTCAAGGGAAGCATCAATCACCCACTGAGGATGGATTAAAAGATTCAAAATGAAGGATGTTCAGGCCATAAATTACTTTAACACCTATTTTGTTGTGATAAGATCTTTCTGAAATGCCAAAAAAACAGGTTTCAAACTCAACAATTCAATGATAAATTATTTCATTTTCATTTTCCAAGAACGTGGGGCGAAGCTTCAAGGTTGTTGATACTAAAAAAGGACGAGGATTGGCTATTTCATTCTTGGTATAAATATCGCGGATCTCGTGATTCTACTAAATATTATATTTAAGCAAGTGTTGAAACAAGAACAGGAGACGAGCATCACTCTCGTATTCCAGAATGCCTGTAGCTGAATTGATAATCTTATTCATTGCGATTTGTACAGTGGTGAATGCCGCGGAACAAAAACAGGAACCGTCGATTTCGTGTAAAATAAAAACATTGGATGAGAATCTTCTGAAAATCACCGGAACCTTGAGTGATGATCGATATTCATACCCGTCGAACAATGCAGAATTTAATCAATATTGCAAGTAAGTTTTCGCACACGTTTTCAAACAAAAAACCCTTTTTAATTGACAAATCATTAACAAAGAAACGTGAAATCTGGAGCCAAATATGCCAAAAGTTTTGCCCAAAAGTGTTTGGCGGCTAGACCATCTAAATCCGTTATATCCGTCTTTGCCTTTGCTACTAATCAGGCTAATAAAAAAGTATGCTCATCGCGAGGCAAATTCCGTGAAAGCCTGCTGAAACATGCACCATGCTTGAGTAAAAATGCAGAACCGAATAAAAAATGCTTCGAAGATTATATGGACAGGTTAAATATGACCTCTAAAATTGATCCACCTAAAGACAAGATTCCGTTTATATGCTGGTGAGCTCTCCGATATAGATCAAATTTTAAATAAACGATTATCCTTTATCTCTCTCCCTCTCTCTCTCTCTTTCTCTTCCTTTCTTGTTTTCTTCATTCGATACTAGCATTACAGAAAACATGAAACAATGTATTTTGGAAACATTACGCAAAAGTAATGATCCCGCTTGTACCGAAGATTTCATCCTGGAATATCAACAATTTTTTGAAACAACCCAAGGAAATTTGTTCAATTTAGCCTGCGAGAATTTCGAGGATACTGAGGATCGTTGTACAGCCAAAATTAAAGAAAAATTGAAACCATTTTTGAAACCATTGCCGAGAAGTCCTTGGAAGACACCGTTTCCAATTTTGATTGATGTTTTTGATTCACTTTGAAAAAATAACTAATGAAGAACAATAAAAGATCATTTGGTTTTTTCATGGCCAAAAGTGATCGGTAGTCTTAAGCTGGTGAAACGGAAACGAAAGATTTTTTCCTATTTTACATTAGCCACAAAAATTGATCTAGAATATCATCGAGAAAAAACTAACACAAAGCTCCGAGTTTTTGTGTATAATCCTCATTCTGTTTTTGACTAAAATTATGCCTTTTATTTTGTGACCATTCAGTGAATAACATTAAAAATAATCCACGATAAAAGTGTGATTAAAGCGATTGGATAGCTATCGTTGGTGGCAATACCACATTGTTTATCCTTGCCCCTAGACACCGGGATATAGCACATAAAGTAGTGTAGAATGTAGACTTACTACTATAAACAGGAGAACAAAAATACGCCTTCTTCTGCTGTTGATAGTAAGTCTCATCATCATGTCAAATCATCACATTGGACCAATCAGAGAGAGGAATGTAGTTTCTTTGTGTGCTTATAGTGTGTCTCGTCATCAGGCCAAATGATCACAATGAACCAATCAGAGAGTGAAACAGTTCTTTAAGGCGTCAAACATGCACAGACTTGTACTGTTAAAGCTGATCGCTTTTCATGGGTTTATAGTGTGTCTCATCATCGTGTCAAATCATCACTAAACCAATCAGAGAGAGGAATATAGCTTCGTCTCCTGTTTAGAAATGCTTGGTGGGCGGCATAACAATGTTTGATGGGCCGCGCATTGCTCACTCCTCTCTTAAATATTGGGACTGTATTCAACAAACTTCAAGTGTTTGCAGGTGTAAATTTCATTAAATATTCTCAACCTTTTGATTTTAATCAATGATTGGGGTCAAAGCAGATTTTTGTAGTTGTTGATGACTTAAAAATAGGATATTTTTGCATCAAAAAGCATAAAGAAATATCAACATCGACAGAGATTTAATCATTCAAATGTTTTTCAATACGACAACCATAATTCCATGGTACAAACCAATCAAATTAAAAAAAGTGGCATCATTTAAACAATTGGATAGCTAGCTGAAGTAGCAATACCGCATTGATTATCTTTGTTTCTTGACATTAGAATGTAGCCAGCCATGCCCCAATCAGTGCCCCAAGAATTTTTGACTTTCCAATATTGTGTTCCTTCCAATGTACCATAGCCAACCACAGTAACAGCATGATCCAACCAATCCTGAGCACAATCTTCATTATCATAAACACCGGATTTATAATGTTGGAATTTTGACGAACTAGCATCGATAAGAACAGAAATAGGGCCAACTTTGGCTGTGGCTGATTGCAGCGCATTTTCATCTCCTGATGCAATAGTCGAAAAGTTGGTGAATCGGGCTCCAATATCTCTAGTTCTGATTGAATCCTGGCAAGTTTGATCGACAGCTTTATACGGATAACTAGCTTCCGTATCCATTCCTTTGTTCTCTATGGCAAATTTAAAACCATCGATAGGCCATCCACCCTCACAACCCTCGGCTTTGAATGAGCAATCTACCAATTCTTGTTCGGATAATTCGACCAATTTTCCAGAATGCAAAGCATGTTGGCTTTCCATTGAAGCTACAGCTGAGAATGCCCAACATGATCCACAGTTACCTTGGTTTTTGATTGGTGCCACCACGCCTTTCTTGGTCCAATCGACTTCATCGGGTAAATCTTTGACACTGTTATCGACATATTGATTGGATTCTGGATTAGCTCTTTTCGAATCAATGCAACCAGTCACTTGGCGACGAAATTCAGGGTTGGTCAGATCAGCGAATTGATTCACGCCCAATTGGTAGCTGGAAAGTCCTTTCTCAAATTTGAATGAATTGTGATTATTGATCAATTCCAGATTATCGACGAAAATTTGCTTCCGAGACTGTTCTTCGTGTACCGTTCTGTACGTTTTGCCATATTTTTGCTTGATTTCAAATATTGAATTTAATTCAAAAAACAAATAATAATTTGGAATCTACCTTGAAATTGGTCCATTCTTGTTCGAACGGATCAATTGAAGCAGCTAGCAGAATACCAATCGAACATGCCCAAAGGCAACAGATCATCATCGATTTCATGGTTTTTTAAACAGGTAATTGATAGAAATCTTTTCAAAGCATTTAAATGAAACTGCCGTAATACCGCAATGATTTGCTTTGATTTTATACTCAAAACAAGTCTAAAAAATTTGAGATAACCAATCTATTGCTGATTTATCTGAATAAAAGATCCGGGTCAAAGTAGATTACCATAATTGATTTTATTTTATTTTAAAATAAATTGGATATTTTGGGATCAAAGGGCACGATTAAATACCATCATCATTTAAATATTTCAAAGTTATCAATTAAAAAACCCCAAAAATTTATATCGACCACATTCAAACTATTGAAAAGCTAGCTCTGCGCATTGACTATCGTTGCTTTTTGGCAGCCTTCATTGGTTTGAAATTGTAAAAAGTGGGCTGTATTTTCCTAACTGTTTAACTAACATATGCAGAAGGAGGCGACTAAGCCGTACTAAACAACTATAACAGAAGGGATATCAATGTCAATGTTCCTAATGTATGTAATGGTTATAGGTGGACCGAATGAACAGTGATTGGTCAGTTTTGCCTCACTCATTTGTATAGTTTTTTTTTCAATCATTCCTAATCTCCTCCCTAGTCTCTATAACGGATTTTCCACTATTGTTCAAACAAGCAAAAAGGATGGATTTTATACATGTTTAGTGTCTCTTCACAAGCGTACAAACTACTTTAACTTGGTCTGGAACATGGATCAAAAAGTTGGTAAACATCAATCGATCATATTTTTGGTATTATTTTGCGGTTATGGATCCTATGTGCTGAATCGTAAATCGGTCTCATCCATTTTACCGGAGCTTGTCAGCGAATTTTTGGACAACAGCGATGCTGGTAAGATGGGGGCGATTTCTTTGGAAGTTTTGAAAAATAAAGAATATTATCATTAGGCATTATCATATCTTCGCAATATGTTGCATACTCTATCTCCCAATTCATCGGCGGTATACTTTCCGATCGTTTCTCGCCAAAAATATTGTTCATATTCGGATTATTCTTTTCCGGTTTGACCACAATCTTGTTCGCTTTGTCGTCGGAATCTGTTGGGGTTTTATCATTACTTTGGTTTGTCAATGGTTTCTCTCAAGGATTCGGATGGCCATCATTAGCCAAATTGATTCGAAATTGGTTCACCAAACAGCAATTAGGAACATTCTGGAGCTTACTGTCATCATCATCTAATCTGTCGGGTGGATTATCGCCGCTTTTGGCTTCATGTATCAATGCTCGATTTGGATGGCGAACTACCTTGTTGGTGTTTGGCTTGGTTTCAATTGTTATGTCATTGGTAGCTTTTTCATTGCTCACCTGTCATCCAAATGATGTGGGATTGCAAATCATCAACCGCGATGTGAAGAAAAAAGATCATCCATCTGTTAATGACCCAAAAACGAAAAATCAAAATCAGATCAAATTGATTGATCTGTTAAAAAGTCCTGTTACCTGGACATTATCCTTCTGTTACATGGTAGTTTATGCTACCAAAACCAGTGCATATGATTGGGGCAAATTGTATTTAATGCATGAAAAAAACCTCGATTCATTAATGGCCGCAATGTTCACCAGCACAGTAGAACTGGGTGGTTTGTTTGGGGCCATTTCAGCCGGATATCTTACCGATCGCATCGTCTCCAAACGTATCGATTCCCGTTCTTTAGATCGTCTACCTTTTGCCATATTCTTGATGATGATGGCAACGTTTTCGTTGCATTTATTATGTTCCCATGTTGATTTAGCAAGTTCCCATTCATCCATCACTCTGATAGCATTCATGTTGGGCATTTCCCTTTACGGTCCATACGCCATATTCGGAGTGATGGCCTGTGAATCTGTTCCGGACAACTTGAGTGGCACATCCTATGCCATTGTTTCATTGAATGGAAACGGTAATTTGATTTTCAATCCAATTTTGATCAAATCAAGCTTGATTTCTTTTCATTCAACAGTTGGTGCAATCATTTCTGGTTATCCGTTCAGTTTACTAGCTAAATATCATGGTTGGCATTGTGTGTTCACATTGCTCGAATGTTTGACCATGATGGCCCTTTTGGTTTTAATCTTTTTCTATTGTAAAAATTCCCAAAAAATCAAAATTCCTCTTGTATCATCCTCTGATCGGTTTAAAAAAGATTAATTTATTGAATTAAATGACAATAAATTTTTTAAAATGATTTATCTATTTCAATTATATAATTTTATTTTGGATGATTAAATGGCGAGTTGAATGAAGATACCTGTGTTTTTTTTGAAAAATAAACTCGGAAATAAAACATTCAATCAGGTATGAGACTCACCGCGGATTCTAGACGATGTTTCATTCGATATAAAATCACCGGTACGCTTGATCGTTTACTTTCAACATTATTTTGGATATCAACTTGAATGTGATGATCGAAATCATCAATTTCATGGTCATGATCATTCGCAAGATGGTGAAGAATATTATTACTGGTGGAATTTTTGCTCGATGATAGTGATCGCATTTCCATCAAATCAAAACCCTGACGGTTGTTCAAACACTTGCAGTAGGATAGATTCAAGGTAATTATTAAGGACAGAAAGGAGTATAATACATGCAACAAATACACCGGATGTAATGGAAACTTATTGAGAAAAGATCGATTTTTGAAGAGATAAAATTGCATCAAAAATATCAATGAAGAATGTGCTATGGTCAACTTGATTGTTGTTTCGACCATGTAACATTGGATCGAAACAAATGTTGAAAGGAATCGACAAACTTTGTCCAACATCAATCCCGATGTTAGGCCAAAGATAAGATTGGTCTGTTTGTTAAGTTTGTTAGTTTAAGAATTAAGAGAATTTTGATGAATCGAAAAGTTCCAAACTTACCAAGAAAATGCCATTCCATCCATGGTGGATATTTGGCAACAAATGGTAGATATTAGCCGTCATATAGATGATGAGCGATGCGATGAATAAAATTTTTGGACTCTTAATCTTGTTCCGAAACAACCTTGGATTCCAATATAATAAAAATCTAGTGATAAAGAATGCTCCTACCAAAATTACATAGCCGGCCATAACTTTTCGGCCACTGTCGGTGATTTGAGAAGAATCCCTTTGATAATATTCTAAAGGCCATTGAGATGTGCCCACTAAATGCGAGAGGAGCAGATGAAATATCAAAGAGAATTGTATTGATCCGAGAATTGAGAAACAGAATCGTTGCCAGCTAGATATGGTACGAATGCTTAAATCATCTTCATTGAATGGTGGATGAATGATGGTGGATCCGTTTGATGAGCCCGGTTCAATTTGACAGGCCAAAGATACAAAATTCAAAGTTAGCCTATGATCCATTATATACGATGTATTCAAGTAATAAGCATTTGGATAATGATGTTCAAGTTGTTCAATATCAGCGTTCGGTTCGACAACGTTCAATTCGTGTATGGAGGCGGCGCCAAACCAGATCAAATAGAACCAAACAGAACTTGTAATGGACAAGGTTATTCTACACCAGACCAATGTCTTCATAACCGATTGGATTATTCTGTAACTGTTGAATTGATAGACTCCGCTAAAGTAATAGGTGTTCAGAATCAATGCCAAACAAAGGCCCGACATAAACATCAGAATATAAAGCTTAATATAACGTTTAGCTTGGTGGTGTTTCAAAGGATCCATTTTCAGATCAAAGAATGCATAAAACAACAGCACAAATTTGAAGCCAGCCAGAATGTTCTTGATCAAATTACACGACAAAATAAGCATCAAAGCGATCCAGTTCGGGTAGCTTTGAAACAGCGCCAACAAATCCAATGCGGCCAGTATTAGAAACGTCGAGCTTAATACGAACAGCAAGCTTGAATAATCAAAATGTAAGGGGTGGCGTTTTGCTTGATATCGACAGCCAATGGTAAAACCTATAGCCAATCCTACACATCTACAAGCAAATTGTAGGCCGGCAATCAATATGTTAACTTGGCAATACTCGATGAACAGTAATGAAGCGATCTTTTCTGATTGGTTGTCGTTGATCAAGGTGGGCCGGACCATGAAGTCTGATGCTATTACAAATGCCTACAAATACACAAATGTACGTAAATTCACACAAAGAAAGTATAAGAGTGAAAAAATTGGCAATTTTCTCGGAAAATTTAGTAAAATAAAAAAATACCAAATGAAATATGGCAAAGGCAGTGATCAGATTCTTGCAGGTATTGATTCTTTTCAAAATATTTTGAAAACAAGCTTCGTACTTGGCTAAATCTGCATACAAGTTGAGGCTCTTCAAAATCGGTTTGGATGCATTTAAACTGAGCCTTCGTTTACGAAGATAATTATCGTTGTTTTTGGAATGGTGGTATAGTTTTTGCTTTTCAGAATCATCTTGATCATCCAGATTTTCTATACTCTTAGCCATGTTTTCACACACTTTATTTAGGTTTGTTTGAGGTTTTTGGTTTGGTTTAGCTAATCTTTATTGGCTGTTAGCAACAACCATGTTTCCACTATGCTAATGATGAAACCGGTGGATTTACGACCGGGATATTCAAAATGTTTTCATTTGTAAATATGTTTTCCGACCATCATAAAGATAAGAGGATTTAGAAAATATGTGCTTGGCTTTCGGTATCTTTGGAATTTTGTAAATCTTTTGCTTCTTCCAAGAACATTAGATGGCGCTATTTCACCTCTCTAAAAGAATTCAAATATGAATTTGCCACTTTCAGATTGAATGTGGCAATAGAAGATTTAAACATTCCGCAACTTATTTGAAAATGCTTACACAAAAACAAAAAAAAGGAATGCGCTTCAAAAGCGAAAGGTTTTCTCTCGAAAAATTGTCTTAGATTTCTATGATGGTTATTCGACGATTTTAGAAAATAAGAAAAGCGCAACAAATTTTTTTTTCAAGTTATTTGGTGTTGTTGTTGTCGTTTCTGCTTAAATCAAATCAAAGCTACAATGTTATCACATAGAATAGATCTGTTATGGGTGTTTAATTCTGGGTTTAAGTTGAATTCGCCTCTCTTGTTGCCTGCACGAGAAAAAGGCAGAGAGGCAGAGAGCTATAAGAAATGGCATGCACGAATATGATCATTCTTTTATTCCTCGGAAATCATAAAACAAATAAAATGTTGCCCGATGTCGACATCTTGATTGTCGTGAAACGTGATGATGAATATGGATGAAATCGAGGCCAGCCAAGAATTGTTTGGTTTTCGTTTTTTCTTTGGATTCTGGCAAGCCAGACGAGAACATCGCCTCGAGAACGTCTTCTTCGTCATCGCAACGTTTTGTCTGGAGCAATTTTCATTGTCAACCATCGTGGAAACCGTTTCATGGCCGACATACTGCTAGCTTTGTTTCGAAGTTTGGCTGCCGAAAGAAGAAGAAATCAACCAGACCGGGCAAAGAAGAGAAGAAGGAAAAAAAGAGGGAATAACAGGATAAACAATTGGTGATTATGAATGATTATCATCATCATTTATTGTTGTTCTACCACGAATGCTGTGGCAGAGTAACTGTGGTTGTTGTAGTTATCCTCGAACCGGTTGAAACGGATCATCGCCAGACTGGATTTCCAATGGCAACTGAAGTTATTTTTACTTAAAATATCATATAAACTCCACTAGTTTTCGAATGCCAGATCTTCATTATTACATCACATCTTGAAAGCCTTCGTGGTTGTTGTCTAACAACTTGGGGATCTTCGCAGTTCCCATTGATATTGATACAGTGGGTTGATTGTTGGCCTTCAATCATGTTAAAATTATCGACAATATTCGGTATTTTTCTTGTGGTAGAAGCAGCCAGAGAATCAATTGCAACTAAATCGTCTCCTTTCATCACTGTTCGAACATCCGAAATATCAAAAGGTTTCGGAAAGATCAATGATTCATCCAATGTGGATATCATCAAAAGCTCAACCAAAAGATCCAAACGATCGGAACAAGAAAGTTTGGGCATTTTACCGGAAAAGTATTACCGGAATGTTGCACCGACCGAAGATGGTGAACCAGTGGTGGTCAGAGTTTCTGTGGTGATTTTAAATCTGAAAATCGGATCTATTTCTACCCAGGTAAGCAAATCTATTGATGATTGACCTGATTCAATTGTTCGATCTTCATCAGGATTATGAAGTGGACATTTTCTATCACAATGAATGGAATGATTATCGTCTGCAACAGCCAACCAATGTGGACGCTATTGCACATTTAAAAAATCACACCGGAAACGCCAACACAATCCAATATCGTTTGACCGATTCTTGGAAGAATCATCTTTGGGTACCGGACGTGTATTTTAGGAACGCCGTGTCCGGTTCCATATCCAATATATTGACTCCAACATATTATTTTACTATAACCAATTATACTCAAGTGTTTATGGCGGTACGATTGAATCTGAAGCTAACATGTCATATGAATTTTTACAAATTTCCGTTCGATTCTCAAACTTGTTATTTAAATTTGACATCCAGTAAGTTGAACAAGGATCACGATTTTGATGGACCTAAACAAAACTTGTTTTCCAGCCTCAGACGATTACAATACCATGCGATTAGAATGGAAAATCTTTCGCATTGGTAGCCATGTGGATGAATCAGAATTCACTGTGGTGGAAGTGGATAAAGAATCCGATTGTATCAAATATTATAAATTCGGGGCATTCTCCTGTTTGTATGGAAAAATCGTGTTCAAAAGAAATGTGGGCAAATATCTGATCAAACGTTTGATTCCATCTTTCATAATCGTTTTGATAACATTCATTGGTTTTTGGATCCCGACTAACATATCACCGGCACGTACTGCATTACCAATTACCGCATTGCTAGCATTGATCACGCAACAAATCCAATCCGATCTGAATGTATCCTATGTGTATGCATTGCAGGTTTGGAACATTGTTTGCATTATGTTTGTGTTCGCCAATCTTCTTGAATTTGCCATCGCACTGTATCTGATACATCGAAACGAGAAGCTGGTCAAACAACGTCAAATTGAAGAGAAAAAAAACGATAATATCTCCATGTTAATTGGTTCAAACCATCGACAATCATCGATCATCACCGCCAGTACAAATGATGGTGGTAAAACCTCCAATGATGGTGGCGAAACACCATCACGTTGGCCGTTCCTGAAACGAAGCTGGTCACAGCATTTTCATACCACCACTCGGCACAGCTCAATTGATCGTGTCTCTCGTTATCTATTTCCGTTACTTTACGGTCTATTCATTTTGGGCTTTGCTTATTTTGTTTGCGTAGATTAAACACAATAACACAAAAACACTTCAAGATTTTTCAAGATTTTTTGACTAAATATTTACGAAGAAAAAAAATACACATATGAATAATTCTTTATCCAAAGAAATTTTCTTTTATGAATCAAATTGCTTGGCAATAAATTGGAAACGAATGAATATTCATTCTCAGAATGACAACAAAACATAGTAATGAAAAACGTTCCGACAATTCACCCGAATTTCTCGGGTATTTTCCGAGTCCGAAAATGATTCACCCTAAATGGTATTCTCGGTGAACGTCGTTCCAAAAGTAGGAACGCTGATAAGCGCCATTTTTGTCTTCTTAAAAGAAGAAAAACGGTTAATATTTGGCCTAACCATATATATATTTTTTTTTGGAAACAATGGTAATGCCACCGCAAAGATGATAAAAAAAAATATGAAAAACATGAGAGATTGATGCACGTTTTAAAGTGGAAATCAATTTGTTAGTTATTCAGGATGCTAATGATATTCATATTGTATTGTATGATATGTTTTTGATACGCTTCAGGATTCACATCGTCCACCAACGTATCGATCGTCTCGTTAGCGATATAAATGAACCCCTTTTGAAACCCTTCATCACCACACTATGTATTTTCGCTATGTCTCTCCTCCAAAACTAATCCTGTGGTTAATTAGCTCGTTTGCTTTCATCGCGGAATGGTTGCGTTCCGTTGGTGTTCATTGATGCGGCATGGATGCGATGAAATAGGAACGACATTCATCATTCAATCAAGCGTGGAAGTTAACTCGATAATGCCGTAGAAACGATGATGGTCACATGATTAAATCGATGATTTCCTTTTTTTTCCACAATATGAATGTAGTGTTTCATAATGTGTTGTTAATGTGTGTTGATGATGGAACTTTTAGCAGTTATTCGCAAAAAAAAACACTTTTTTCCCTGAACGCTGTTCGAATTGTGCCGGGGAAACGTAGCGTGAAAAAAAAAAAACATTTGTATGGACACATCTCCCTTTCCCCTATCCGCGAAAAACTATTTTCTCAGATCTTTTTGGTGTGATCATTTTGTGAACATGATAGAAAAATGAAAATCAGAATTGGCCCAGGCCCGCGATCAGAAAGAGAGAGAGAGAGAGAAAAAAAAAGAAATAAAGAGAGCAAGAATCAATCCATCAATATCGGATTGGAGTTTGGGCCGCACATTTCTTATTGGCCCATATCCGACCACACGAAAAGAATTTAAAATCAAATTTTCCAATTCTTCTTTCCGTTCTCTTTGGATATGATTTCCGCTGTCCTTTTCGAATATTTCAGAAATTTTTAGAAATAAAGACAATCGGATCATTATCGATTTGTGTGTCGAGACATTTTCTAGCACATCAAATGTGTATTGATGCATGCTTTTGTGGATGATTTGAAAGAAAAACACGCCCACAAAATCTTAAATATGCGTACGATGATCCTAGTGATTTATTTAAAGTTGAAAGTTGTTTTTTGAATTATCATTCAATATACGTGTGTGTATATGTGTCCGGATGTGATAAAACGGAACCATCAAAAATGTGCAGGATTATTGCGGGAAGAAAAATTTCAATTCAAAGTAAAACAATTGCTAAATCCATGCTGCAAAATGAAAGCAAAAAACAATGGTTTGTTGACCGCCAAAGCTGACGACAACCAATAATCCTTGGCCGGTCTCGATCTGATCGGATTTGTTTGAAAATTGTCGGAAATCGTCTCAACAACAACAACAACGACAAAAACTACAATAATAACGACCGATCGGACCTTACACTTTAAGCTGTGAGCTCTTTTTGCTTTACAACTTCCATTGTCGTGATTCTATTAAATGATAAGAACATTCATGAATCCTGATCCAGAATTCAACAAGAATAAGAATCATTATTATTTTTTGTACCAAAATAAAAATTGAAAAAAATATGCAAATGTGTGTGTGTGTGTGTGTGCTGTGTTTTGAAAATTGAATTTTCCGAAAAGACCACTAACGATAATAATAATAATAACAATAATAATGGTTGCGCCAAATGCGTTTTATCTCCCAAAATTTTCGACCCAAAAAAATTTGGTGTTTTTTCACCGAGAAAAAATTTCCAAAATTCAAAAAAAAGCACACGCGCACGCGAGAAGGATCCAAAGGAAAACTGAAAACAAGACCTAGACTTTCAACATCATCAACTTTATTGATATTTAGCGTTAGATTAGGTGCCCATCGTTTTCGGATTTTGTCGCCCAAAGGGGACCAGAGGGGCTTATTTAATCATCTATCAATATGAATGAACATATCCTGGATCATTGTTGTTGTTGTCGTTGTGGGTTGCCATTGTTGTTTGTTGTTGGAACGAATTTTAGTTTTTCATTGTTGTTAACCAGGGTCGAGATTTTGGTTGATCGGTATTCGGGTTTCAAGTTGTTTATTTATTTATCATTTTGGGGCTGAATGGGGAAAAATCTGCGTGAATTTTTACTGACACAAAATAATAGGAAAAAGATTGCCAATTTTGATTCTACGATTCCGAAGAAGATCAAAAAATGTTTTGTGTAAGGCAGCGGCAACAACGGAATAGCGAAAAAAAAGCATATTATTTAGCCAATAATAATGAGTTATTGATTGGAAATCGATATCCATCATCATCACAATGTTGGTTATTTAAAATTTCGATGTTTTTCTTCACCATCTTTTGCTTTGGTTTCCATTTTGATCGATTATTGTTGTTGAACGATGTTTATGGTACCGTCGAACAGTTCCACTTATCGTTTGCATTCTCTTGTTCTCAATTGAAAATCTTCAGATAATAAAAAGCTTCCAAGTAGTCCATCAACACTGTAATTGACTCTTTTCTTCCTCCAGAATATCGAGCGCAGTTACGCATCCTCGGATTGCTTCCTTGGCAGAGATTAAGAATCCGATAGGATGATAGCTCAGAATTTAGCAGAATAAGAAGATGCGGAAAAATCATTTTTGTTAGCAAAACAAACAAACAAACAAACAGCAAACATTGAAAAAGTTAATTAAAACACCAACTGGCATTTTGGTTTAATGGTTTGCTTGATTATCATTGAAAATTGTGCATAATAGAGGCTATCTACAATGGATCCGGAACACCATCATCACCATTGTTTGTCGCAACACTTTGAAGCCTACAGTTTTTTCCTATTTTAGAATCCGAGCCAAGTTAAGCAGAAGAGAATGATGCTAGATTTTGTTGCTCTAGTCTGCTAGCTAGCAAATATATGTAGAATAAGCTGATGAAGATGATGATATATACCCGGAGATAGACCACAACTAGACGATGAGTCCACCCTATCCCGCCCAGAAACAGCGCACGTTTAGTACATTTCCACCGTAATGTGTTTGGGCTTTTCATATTGATTTTTCTTATTGCTTGCTTGATGTACCGCACGAAAATACCGCAAGAATATGAGAATAAATGATTTGTAGTGCCCGCCTCAAAGAATATTGAAACAACCAGGATGAGAATGGCGTCGAGACATATATAGTTGTGTAACCACAGGAAGAAAATTTGAATTGGTACAGCGACGAATGCGATGCTAGATGATGATGATCATCATCTTTGCACATCCTCATCTGCATACTATTTTTTTCATTGAAATATTGATTCTTGAAATATGAATTTTATCTATAGAAACACGTACACTCAAAGTAAAGTATTTTAGAATAACATTGGACAAAGATGCAGTTCCCGAGTAGAAGAAGAGGAAGAAGATCCGTCAGAGAGACCGTTCGTCCTTCCGAGAGGAAAAGGTACTTATTTTTTGGGGTATAAAATGTGCTGTATTTTAAATTTAGTTTTGGAATTATGTTCTAAGCGACGAACAACGTATCTTGTTCACCACCGTTAATTTCATCATTGTGTCCACTATGGCAACGATCAATCCAGAGGATTGTTTCCAGAAGAAATCGTTTCTGATCAGGGATATTTTGTCGCAAACCACCAAAGCATATGACAATAGTATCAAAACGGAAAACGGAAAGGGGAACATGATCGACTGGATGTTTTTGAATCCACCCCATCAACCGGATTATCTACAAGAACTTTTTCGACAAAATTCCGTCCGTGGTCTAAACAAATCAGTGATTCAGAAAGGTATGTATATTCGAATCAAGGTTATAAAAACTCTCTAGGACTTGGAATTGATTGAATGTTTGCAACTACCGTTTTCAATTGTTATAGGCGCAGACGCCTGTATTAATAATGCTAATGAAGATGAGGATGGGCAACTAATTATGACCGACCAATTACAAGCTAGATTGTATCAAAATCTATGCTACTATGCTTTGCAGCAACAAATCATCTGCGGAGAAAGGCCGGTCTTAACATCATCGTCATCATCATCCATAGCTTCGTCGCTGCCCACCGATCAAAATGACTTACAGTTCAATTTAAACAAGAACAGTAAAAACCAATCAAATAAAGAGACTCGAGCCCTTCCCATTTTGTCATCGACTATAGCCACAACTGTGTGTAGAAGAAATTTGACCAATCAAAACCTTAGCAAAAAGCGTACATCAAAGGCAATGAAACCTATAAGTAAAATGACTGTTAAATTGGCTGATAAAGCGCAGTCGTTTGTCAGACGACAAGCACCTCCTTCATCGATCGGACCTAAACCAATCAAAATGATTAGTAAAAACAGCAATATAACCAATCATGAACAAGAGAAACATTCTAATCATAATAATAGCCAAAATAGTCTGGAGATGATAATGAACATGTCCAATGATTTGTTGGAGGAGAATAATAATCATTGTAATGCTGGCAAAAATCAAAAGAAATTTCATAAGATTCGCCGAAATCGGACCGTGTTTACCGAGCTTCAATTGATGGGTTTGGAACGCCGGTTCGATAGCCAAAAATACCTTTCCACACCTGATAGGTATTGGTTAAATGAAACTTAAAAACTAGACTATATCTGAATAATCCCTGCCTTTAATAGGACCGATTTAGCCAGGGCGCTTGGTTTGACCCAGTTACAGGTGAAAACTTGGTATCAGAATCGGCGAATGAAATGGAAAAAACAGGTCATGCAAAACGGATGCCCGTTTCCTCCGACTAAACCAAAAGGAAGACCCAAAAAAGATTCAATACCAACGTATGGTTTGGAGTTTACCAATTCGATTCTCTGTCCGTTGATGGCCAGCGTTAGATCAACAAACAACCATCAAGATGATGATCATATTGATGATCATGCAGAAGATGATTGAGAGATCCAATCACTTCTGTTCCGACTGAATTTATTCAATTTGAAAAACAATTAGTATCCTAGGACCATAGATGGCGCTTACTTCGTCATGAAAAAATAGATTTGAATTTTTCCCATCATTCCTCAAATTCCCCAACATACACCAATTGCTTTCTTCTATTCTCTTTTTTTTTGGCTGATAGTTTTCCCATGAAATTTTTCACGTTTGACAATCGCTAACATTGACAAGCACGTACACTCACTCAAACACAATAGAAAATCCATTCATTCATTTCAAGGTAAAACCGGGAAATAAAAGAAAGGACAACGGCTGCACACCATACGCAAACACTCCAGGTATTGTGCCTAGTCGGGCTGCTGTGTTGCGTGTGTGCGTGTGTGTGAAGGAGTGTGAACCATTCCAAACTTGACCATCACCGGTCGTTTTGCCTTTATATTATGCAAAAAACCTAATCTAACTTGAACATTTATGCAGTTTGTCTTGCAATTGGCCTCTCGCACAACACCTTTTAGATCTAAATAAACCAAATCAAATTTTTATGACAGAAAACGGAAAATAATTATTTAAATAAAAATAAAAATGAAAATGTCTATGC
Source organism: Amerodectes protonotaria (assembly GCA_025882695.1). Classification (NCBI taxonomy): domain Eukaryota; kingdom Metazoa; phylum Arthropoda; class Arachnida; order Sarcoptiformes; family Proctophyllodidae; genus Amerodectes; species Amerodectes protonotaria. The sequence continues at coordinate 46,038 of JAOZJS010000169.1, read as the reverse complement.
CAAATATATCCAACGATATTCCCTGTTTCTGTGTCTTGCTAGCTCGACTTCGAATAAGAAGAAGAAGAATAATACAAGAAGCCAAACACGTGGAAGTCGTGTGAAAATTGTAGTCTTGTTCTATGGGATTTATAAATAAAACACAGCTACAAGCAAAGCGAAGGAGAAAACAGAAGATAGAGAATCCGTTTATTTTATTTTTATTTTTTTTCGTTGAAAACTTATTAGCAATGTTTCAAAAGCTCGTCGTTGTGTTAGGTATTAGCGTCAGGCGTTTGTAAGATGCAACCAATACATCTTTTCCTCACCCAATACGTTCCAGTAGCTTAAAACGATCTTCGGATGCTTAAGGTGTGATCTGTTACCATCGCTCACCGCCAAGGTTAACTACAACAACAACAACGACAAACAAAAGTGTAGAGGAGATGATTGGAATTCAAGCTTTACACATTGAAAGAATGTTGGCTGTTTTGGCCAGAAACAGTTCCGTCGTTTTCAGAATAGTCTGACTCATACTTCGGTTATATTACTCATCTTTGTAGCTTCCGAATCAATATTTGTACAAATATAGCAATCAACCGTCATCAACCATCATCTTTTAATACATTGATGGCTTCCGACAGGTAAATCAAGATTAGCTAGAATTATTGATTTGACAAGCTGAAATCCAAAAACTATTTAACTTTAGAATTTTAAAAATTTTAGAAATTCCCCATAATGTCCAGCAATGATGAAATCTATATCCTACAAATAGCTTAAATTGTTTTTAAACGGATATTTTAAATTCCATAAATCCTATCAATGGTTAATTTTCTTTTTCACCAGATGGCGACTCTAACGATCATTTAAGATGGGTTGTGGCTTGACGTAGAGGGGTAGAGGCATTCAGATTCTTTCTACCTTTCTGCATCCAATTCGAGGCTTGCATGCGCATTGATGCATTCTATCAATGGATATGCCGCTAGTTTTTGAATGCAGGAGAAAAAAATTGCTAGCAGTTGTCCGTTCAGTTTTGGATTACCTCCTCCTTCTCTCTTTCCTGGCCAACCAACTTAGTTTGGCGCAACTTTTCTTCCCTCCCTTCTTTCATTTTGGATTGTCAATACTTCGGCGGATACTTCATTCTCATTTCTGGCGAGTTTTTTTTCCATTTCAGTTCATTTCATCTTGATAGTCCTGTTGATGGTATGTTTGTCACATATGAATTAGAATCGGGATTAATCGAACAAGATTGCCGCCAATAAAAAAATCAATTTTGACTTTCAAAATCCCTTGCATCGTGTCCTCTGTGTGATTCTCTTTGTCTGTGTTCCAAATCGAATCAATTCGCGCTTTGCGCTCGATCCCACATTTCGAAACTTTGTCGATCGATCGTTTATATCATCAACAATTATATTCTTTCATGGTGTACTTGGTGTTTGTGGGTTTTTTCCTAAATTTGTTTTGAAGCATCAACCGTGTTGACTTTATGTTATTTTTTGAGGAATTCCCAGGTAATTCAACAAATTTAAAATCATTTATCATTTTGTCTGCGCATCTGTGTGTCCCTGGAGCGTTCTAGTGGTGATCGTGACATTCTATATTGTTCCATATATATTCCAAGCTAAATTATGCAAATGATGGTGGTGTTGACATTTTCTTGCTTTGACTTCCTTTTGGATAATTCTTTTTTTTTTGTTCAGCCAAAAATCGAAATTCCCAGAGCTGCGCGGTATCGCTTTTTTCGAGCAACTTTTTCGAAAGAAAATTATTCCCCAGAGCTGACACTAAAGCCGGGATTCTTTCTTTTCTTTGCTTATGGTTGCACTTCCCGGTCGATTTGATATTGCACACGCTTAAATTGGTTACCTTTATGGTTGCCTTCCCACTTGCTAAACAATTTTGAACGGTTGTCCATTGTCATTTGCATTTCTAGTTTTTTCCTTGCCTTAGCATTGCAGTAGTTTTTTGCTCTTCTTCCTTTTGTATATTATTGTGTTTCAAAATTCCATTTGAAGAAAATAGAGAGAAAATTTACATCGATTGTATGTCGTGCTTGGTCAAACAGTGTGTTCTTTCCATGTTTTTTTTCATTTATAACAAGATATTTTTGCGACTTTTCTCATATTATTAAATTTTATCGATGATGATGACCTCAACCTATTCCACAGGTAAATGTTGGTCGTCGGTTGGTGGTGTTCAAGAAGATTAGAATAGTTAGGCAGGTAAATTCGAGCCAAACTACCTATAGCTACCTGGCCGAGCAAAAACACAAAAAAAGAGCCATCGAGAGGAGAGACCTTTTGCATAGCGAAGACATTCAGCAGCCCCACAAATGCCAACAACAGCAGCAGCTCGTTTTTTTTCCAAAGCTTTATGGCCATTGTCTTCTATGTCGTTTGTCTTCATGATTATGGTTGTAGTTCGGTTTTTTTTTCTACTGTACCCAACAGCCAGAAACGTATACAGAATACACAATGGCATTTGCTTGATGATCATTGCAGATGGTGATGGTGGTACAGGCAATGGCTTCGATACTGTTCGATTCAAATGAATAAACACAGACATTGCACGCATACATTTACATTATGCTTGCCAAAACAGGTACGGATACACCTTCGGTGTACGTATGTATGTCTGTTTTCTGTCTTCGAATGCCCACTGGCCATCCCCATAGAAACCAATGGATTGTCACGTTTTTATTTTTACGGAAAATAAAATAAAATTTGTCAGCAACATTCCGATGATCGAAACCCTGGATCTTTGGTGGTCATTGTCGTAAATCATTGATTTCGACCAAGAACAAAAACCATCGTAGTAGAACGCCACGATTTCGACTTTGATTCGCTGTGATCACTATCAATTGTGGTTTCGGTTATAATTTGATTCGATTTTATGATTTTAATCATAATCATAACAATAAATGGAAATAAAAATGGAAATGGGGTTAATCCCAAGATTAAGAAAACAGATTTGCGGTGCCAGAAAGTCGTCCATTTGTGTTCTAGTTTTTTGCTGTTGTTGTTGGATATAAAATGTTAGAATCCTAAATCTTTATTATCATTGCCATCGTACCATATGCTTGTTGTCTGTCTGAAGCGCGGTCTCTCTCTCTCTTACTCCCTCTTTAGGAGCCTAAGCTTGCTTCCATGTTTATTTTTGATCCGCCAAACCCAAAAAACCAATTTTAGTTTAGGCGCCATTTTGTGTTCCTTCTTTTCATTTTATTATTATTGATCCAATCCGATTGCTCGCGTTATTCATTTCCTCATACGGCTAAACAAACAAATCTCGGTATTAACCTAGATATTTTCCGAAATTCCTCTTCTTTTTCGTTTTTATGATTTTATTTTTTGTCGCTCGCTTTTCCTGTTCGGGCTAGATCCAATAAAATCGATATTGCAAGCTGAATAATCGTTCTAAATCTACAAGGATCCATTAAACAACGGTACGATATTGAACAAGAACCAACAAACAGTCAATATGTCTTCCATAATGACGAGAAGAAAGGCCCGCAACAGCCCTTGCTGCAGTGGTGCTAGTTGTTGTTTTGGAACCACAACCAAAACGACTAGTAGTCCAAACCAGCGACCATCATCATATAGCCATATTCCAACATATAATAACAACATCCAATGTAATGATATTAGACCACCACTATCATCACCACCACTGATGATCCACCACACCCATACTGAGTTTAGCAATGAAAATTTCGTGTGGTGGCAGAATAACCGAAAACAACCAACTACTGCATCAATAAAAGAAATTTATCATCATCATCATGAAAATGTTGACAAGTCTTTTGAAGAAGCATGGCCAACTGAAATGATGATGATGACAACAACGACACTGCCATCAGCCAAAACCAAACGATTCTTTGGTGGTGTTGGCCGCAGTGTTCCATTCATGATGATGCCTCTTCTATTTTTATTAATCCTAGCTGCCATCATCTCACCATTCTCTGGTAAGTAGGAAAAAAAGTTTCGGTTTTTTTCTTCGAAAAACTTGGTGGTTCTGTTTGATATAAGCGGAATGCTAGTTTCTCGCATCCCGGTGTGTGAACAACCCTTTATTTCCTCCTTCAAAAAATACGGGAATTCATTTTATTCTTTCTTCGTTCTTTCGGTTTCTCAATGCGAGTGTGTGTGTGTGTGTGCCGGTCTATGTTTATGTTGAATCGTAATTTTTATTCAACAACCATAAATAGAAAAGCTAGAATGAATTGGATGAATGCTTTTCGATATCTGGTTTCAATAAATCAATTATTGTTTTCGGTATTGCACAACTTAGAAAACAAGAATAAAAGAGACAGATACTGAATGTATATGTTGGAATCAAAAAGCTATTCGTATGGTGGCATTCTTAAAGAATCCCCTAGTTTAATTGTTGGCCCCATTTTTTCGATTGATGGCTAGCCATTTTTTCTCTTATTCTTCGCTATTTCTTGCTACCAATGACTCACACTCTCAACAAGAAAAAAGTTCATTCATTTTGAAGGAATTTGTTCCAGAAAGAAAATTCTGATCCACAATGCGACAAGCGAGTTTGTAGAATTGCACAGAACCATAGTCTGCGTTTTACTGCAGTGCACCCTAACCAACAAAAATGTAGTAGTCTTGCAGTTGTGCAGTTGCACTTATCTGTTGACATTTTTTTTTGGGAGGATCTATTTCTCATTCCTTTCCAGTTGTCTGGGTTTCCACCGACTAAACTGCCAACTATCGGTGATTTTGTGCCTTGTTTTCTGGTTCACATGATTCCTCTGTGTGTACGTGGATGTTTAATGGAAAAATTATGCACACACAGTTTGATAGAGCCAAAGTTTTTTAAATCTACAGCCTGGCGCATGATCAAGGACACTGCCAGTAGTGTGTCCGTTTCCGATTTTCCCAATCGATTCTCAATGAGCTTCAAATAGATTATAACTATCATAATCGCTTTATCGCATAAGCGGATTATTCCCACCCTGGTTGACCAGCCAGTGGTTGTCTTTACTCTATTAAGAATCAAAAGGACGGATCACTTTTTGAGCAAACTCGGTTACTTGTTTGATTTATCTCGAATAGAAAACGAAAAGAAAAGTCAGAATGGATGAAATGGTCCTTTTAGCGAAAAATTTGCCATTTGCGTTTGTTTGATTTCCAAAAGGATTCTCGGTTTACAGTTGAAGAAGCGAATTAATTTCGTCTGTCTGTCTGGTTGGTTGTTTGTTTGTTTGTTTGTTTGTTTTCACAGAATCCAAATCGAAAGCAAGAAATTAGCATCTTTGACTTGTACTCTCGTAAACATGTCAAACTGCGTACTGTTATTGCCCTAATGCCAAAGGCGAACATTTATTTTTTGCGCGTTGTTTGGGCTATTTTTGTTTTACCAACACACATGGATGCGAATGTGATCTCCGATTCTAGTTGTCTTGGGTTTTAGGTCTTGGTTTTGTTGACTTGTACGCTTAAATATTGGGCCAACAATTTCAACTAGTGTCATATATTATCCAAGGTTTTTGCTTAAGAATCTCAAGCAAGCAAAATATTCGGTTTCAGGCTCCTAGTTGATTGATTCTCGGTTTTTTTTATCCTTTCCAATATTGATTGTTTATCTTTGAAAATTTTGTTCGTAATTTTCTTCAATAAATCTTGTTCAGATTGAGAATCGTAATCAAAATTATCAAGTTCTAAAGGCGATTCGTGCCCGATCCCCTGGTGGTGGTGCATTGAGGATTTCTCTCTGGGAACAAATGCATTTCTGTGATTTGCCGGCTAAAAAACTATAGATGTTGTTATTGCTTTATGATTTTTTTTGTTGAACACGCCTCACAAACAGAACAATATAATAATAGGCACCAAGAAAGAGGCTGTCTCTGTATGTGACTCTGTTCTCTCTTTCTTATTATGGGAATGCTCATGTCGTTTGACAAAGCTTGCTTGATACTAATCAATCTAATCAAGACAAACCCCCTTCAATCACCCACTCTCACACTCACTCACTCACTCACTCAGCCACACACACTAAGCACCTTTTGGGTGGGACCACAACAATTATATGCACAAATACACAGCCTACAAAAAAGGATTTGTTAACCGATATTGCGCACAACAAAAACAAGCACACAACCGGAAATCTAATCGAATATCTATCAATAAATGTATAGAATTGATCTGAATGCCGAGCAACAACACAAAATCATCATACCAGGGCCTACAAGATCCAAGATGGATCTTCTTGGGAATTAGTTCAACATCATCACAATTTAGAATTCGATGTTTATTTCTCTTAAAGGTTGTTTCGTTGTTTGGTTTGAACCCGAACATAAGTTCAATGCACAATTCTAACATATAAGATGGTGGCAAGCCTCATTAACTTTGCAATGAATTAAATTCTTTGTCGCAGGATGTTTTTTCCTCTCGCTCTTTCTTTTGTGTCTAACCGAAGCGCCCATATCCAACGAGCCATTTATATTTAATAATAATAACAACTACAGCATTGCCGTTAATATACACATTAAGTATGTGACTCCAATTGGATATGTTCCGTGGATTCTTCTTATTTTCCTTGGAAGAGAATCTCATCAAAGACATTATTAATAGTTCTGGGTTTATGTTTGTTGCAAACTGGATTGCCACCAACACAGACTCGCCAGGATAATATTGTTGACAAGTTTTTTTTTCTAAATGATGAAGTATGCGAACCGGGCAGAATAAATAAATTGAATGAATTCGGGCTGCCATGTATGCCTGTGGTAAAACCAATGACCGAAGTCATAACATTAATGAACTCGACCATCAATATTCTTGACTTGGTTTGGTTAGATTTGGAATATTTCGAGATTTCTAATATTGATCATTGTTATTATCATCAACCTTAATGATGGATTCAATTAGTTTTATTATTGATCATGATAATGATAAGTTTTTTTGCTATTCAATTGTTGACGGCTTAGTTCGGAGTGGCAGAGAGAGAACCCGGCGGAAATTATAAACAACAATAGAATATTTTTGCAATTTTTTTGCTGATTTATGGAACACGTGCTTGCACGTTCTCCCACAAACCCGGCTGGGCCATCGAAATGTGGACACACAAACACCCCCTGATGATAGGATTGGTGTGTGTTGGTGATGGTGAAGTCCCTGACCGATATAATAAATGTGCGCGGATCCATCCAATCTTCCAGCATCCATCCAGGGGTGGACCGCAAGCTTTTGTGGAGACAGGGAAAAAACGCGCTCAATTTTGACATTATCATTATCATTGTTATTTACATATACTTTTGAAATAATGAAGGGATCGAATCGAGCCAAAGCTCAAAGCTCTAATTTATTAGAGTTTTCAAACGAGCGAGCCAGACCAGACCGAAAGTTGTTTGATCCAGTTCGCGTGAATACAACCCGAAACCCCTCTATCAAAGTGGTATTTAGGAACAGAGCACAAGATCTCTTCTCAATGTGTTTGTCAAATAGATTTTCTCGCTTAGACACACTTAGATGGTCTACCCGTGCTAAGAGCTGTCTCGACAAGGTCCTTAGACATTAAATTTGACATCCAGAATCCAAACCCTGCTAGAATAATCTACTAAATCAAATTAAAGGAACGAAAAAGTAACCCGAAGCTTGGTCAAAAGTAACGAAGCCGATTCGACCGAAAAGATCCATCGGCCAGCCATTTGTGTGCGTGTGTGTCCTTCAGTTGGATTTTTTTTTTTTTTTTTGATGAATCCCTATCCTTAAGCACCGTCCAACACACTGACCTTTTCCTTTTCAGGGTCGGTCGTTTCTCTCTCTCTCTCTCTCTCTGGCCACAATGATCTCGGCAACTGGGATTCGATTCTTTTTTTTTGCTGTACTGGTGTTTCATTACTTCAACTATGGCTGAGTGACTTTTTCGATGTCTTTTTTCCTCCTCGACCATCGTTCTAGTTTATTGATGTGCTTGGATTGTTAAGGATGCTGTTTGTGTGTGTAGGGTCGAACATCAATCATTGAGATTCTTTTCCTTCATTGTGCAGATGGAAAAAACAAATGTAACACACATACAATCAATGAATTAATCACGTGAATCTGTCGTTTTGTTCAAAATATTCCCGGTATCCTCTCTCCCTTTCTCTCTCTTTATCTCTCTCTATTCACCAAAAGCCAGCTCTTTCAGTAGCCAGTCAGTCTTTTTTGCCATCTCAACAAATGTTAATTGATTTCTTCCAGTGATTGGTTGATGTAGATGGTTATTTTAGTAAATATTATTGAATTGATTTGACTGATTATGATTGATTTACCAAACGGAAAAGCCAGAGAAAAGAGAAAAACAACGCCCAAGCCGAAGAGTGTTGTAAAGACAATGGTGCATGATGGCATGATCTATCATCATGTCAAAGGTTTCTCTGTGTATCTCGGTCATGAACTTTTAGATGACCTCGCTGGTCAAGCCAACATCTTTCGGGCGTTGCCTTGCCATTGTTTCATCGCTTTAGATCTTATTAGTAAAGATAGGATCCGTTTGTTTGTCGTTTGTTTTGCAGCATACTGGCCACGTGTCAATTTGTCTGAGTTGTTTTTGGCCACTGGAACACATCTATTTTTATTATTAGATATCCTGGTTTCGTAACCAAAACCATTTCACTTGTCCCAGTGTCTGGTTTGCTATGCGGCAATTATTGAAGTGTGTAAAAATCTACCAATACCGATGATGTTGCAAAGTGTTGCACTTGTGGTGTGTTTGATTGATGCCTGCCGGTCACCCGAACATCTTGACCATCATCATCATGGACATGATCATTATTATAGTCACAATTAACACCCAGCAGCACACCGATACGTTTGGTTATTACATTTTCCGCTGCTTAAATCCTGATAGGGAAAAAAGGTTAATTGATTTTTTTCCCTAGTTCATCTGGTGCGGTTCACGCTTTGATATGCTTTTAGAGAAAACTCCTCAAAGAGCTCACAAAAACGGCCCACTGAGGATTGAAATAAATTAGCACATTGTATCAGTTTTTCATGTATATATCGGTGTCAGTCAGCCAGTTAACACACAATCAAATTTAATTATAGTCCTTTGGGATCCGATTTTTTTCTCGCAATCCATTTCCATACCAATCTTGGATCATCACCAGTACCATCATCCTTTAGAGTTTTTTCTCCGCGCTTTTTTGTCGTTGTTGTAAATAACAAAAATAAGCGATGCTCTTACGAAGACGATGTTGATGATGATTTAATAATAATAATAATAATATCAAACCTCTTCTTCAGATGATGGCATTAGGCAGACCCTGAATGCATCAATTCAGGTGTTTCGTTTGCTTTGGTGTGTTTGACATAATCATTTATGATGATTATTATTAAGCATGAAAGAATAATTGGCCATGTTTTCTTCCTTCCCCGAAACAAGCTCCAAAGAGCGGGAGAAAGCTCGTTATACTTTCTTGGTATTATTATTATTTTTTTTGAGAAAATTATTGAAGAAAACTGAAAACTAAAAATGACATTCGACAAAAACTTAAATGGTCGGTTTGCAAACTGGCTGCAGCACTGTGTGCCAGGTGCTAAACTGTGTTTTGGGAAAAAGATTTACAATTTATGATAATTCTGCTTCTGGTCGAAGAAAAAAAGTGTACACATAAATGGCTTGTACATTTGACCACTATTGCGCCGTTTGCCTAACGAAAACTAACTTGGCTAGCTTGTGTGCAGATTCCAGGTGTGGTCCTTTCCAAACTTACACACGAACACAGGTATATTCGTAAACCTTCTTCTGGTTGATATTACTGCTGCTCCTTCAGGTTGCTTGCTTCTGAAGATCTTTACAGGCTTGAAGATTTTCTTGGTGCAACCACCGACCCTTTTGGCCGATATTATCGTGTGCAGAAACAAAGCTAAAATAAGTCAAGCTAATGAAAGGAGCACTTGGTGCAATACACGCCTGGAAAAAAACTACCGAAACAATTGCCGGATATTTTTAGAATATTTTAGCCATTAAATAATAATCATCATCAAACAACATTGATCCATTGTGGTTTTATTTGACCGTCCTTTGTTTTCAATCCAATTTCCTTGATAAATTTGGTCTTGTAGGCCTTTTCTAATAACTTTATGATAATATTATGGTATGATGGCTTTGTGTTGTCCGGTATTTAGATCAATCCTATACATTTATTGATAGATATTCGATTAGATTTCCGATTTTGTGCTTGTTTTTTTGGCGCGCAATATCGGTTAACAAATGCTTTTTTGTGGGCTGTGTATTTGTGCATATAACTGTTGTGTTGTGTTGTGGTCCCACCCAAAAGGTGCTTGGTGTGTATGTGTGTGTGGCTGAGTGAGTGGGTGATCGAAGGGGGTTTGTCTTGATTAGGTTTATTAGTATCAAGCAAGCTTTGTCAAACGACATGAGCATTGTCATTATAAGAGAGAGAGAGAACAGAGTCACATAAAGAGACAGCCTCTTTCTTGGTGCCTATTATTATATTGTTATGTTTGTGAGGCGTGTTCAGAAAAAAAAATCATGAAGCTCAGAGAAAATCTTGATCAAAAAATAATTTGTTGGTCTTTTTGTCTCTGCGCACATCTTGAAACGTTTTATGTCATCAAGTTTTGTTTGCTTGATTATAATTACCATATACATTCGATTCGCTTAGCGTTTGGTTAAGTTGGTCTTTCTTGTTGGATTATCTTTTCCATTTCGCATCGTTTTTGTATCTGCCTACCATTTTCACCATCGCCAGTTAGTTATATCCATTCTATTTATGGACCCCTAAAAATGTATTATTATGCTTAAAGCTTGCAGTGAACCAAACACCAGCAGGCAGGCATTGCTCGTGTTCTTCACCATTTTTTTCTTATTCTTTTCGATTCCGTTCTACCAGATTGAATGTCAAAGATGATTGCTCTTGTGCTCGTCGGCGAGACTTGTGTGACTTAAATGTTGAGCGAAAAAAAAATGAACCAAGCTAAACTAGAAGCGAAGAGATATACCATTCGATTATTTATCTAGAAATTTGATTGCAATTCTATTTTTAACGACAACGAAAGAGAAAAAAATATTTTTTTTTCATTTTACAATTTCATTTTTTCCTGAAATATCTTTTTTTGCTCCTCTCGCTTTCCATCTTCAGTATTCTCTTCGACAAAGTTTCAAGTTATTGCGGTGTGTGATTCATAAACCATTAGAGAAAGTCTTAGCTGGATGGTTGGTAAGATCCTTGTGGTCTAGCCTAATGAATTGTCGACCAACCAACCAGATGTTGAAGGTGTCCACTCTCTATCCGTGCCATTATTTTCTTCCTTTCACTCTCGCACTTATGCAAATGGATTTGTTTTTCAATCTTTATTGGCTTCACTTATATCATATTCACATGATAATGATTGCTATGGATTTCATGTTGGCCAAAATGTGTGATACCTGGCGTTTAGGCCATATGATAGCTTGGGTGGCCACTGCCAACCATCATTCTGCTTTTCATCTTGGACAAACATATAATAATAACAATAATAAATGATGTAATAATGACTTTTGGGATAATGATTATTATTATTCATTGAAGAATGAATAATGATGATATTCCTCTCTCCTTGATACGATTCCCGAGCGAATCATGCGAAATTGCTCAAAAACACTGTCACTGTTTTTTTCCCATTTACTCGGATTGCTTGCACCAACCACCATCACCCACCCCGAACATCTTTCGTGAGCATTCTTGGTGTGATGCTGCGGTACTAATGATGATGATGATGGTAGTACATTTCGGGGGTACACCGGCGAACCAAGTTTTTTTTCAGTCATCATCATTTAAGACTTTAATCTTCTACTTCCTGTTCTTGGCCACGGTTTTTCTTAGTCTATCCTGGGCAAGCATCTGTCACCCAGGCAACGAAATTCATTCAAATAATACCTATGATGAAATGATACACATCATTCAAAAATTCCCTCTGCAATATTTGGTTTACATCTTGAAAATCTTTAGGTGAAGCTAAGTTCGCACACTTCTTTCTTCGGTATTTTCGAATGGAGATGATGATCACATTTGCATGCAACAATCATTGATCATTGCAAATCTGACCAGTCGTTTTAACGCAATCAAACTGTGGCCACCAAAAAAACAATTATAAACGGTTTTTCTGTTTTTGGTGGTTGGTGGCCACACAATCAAACCCTAGCTCGGTGGGTGATGAAATATGATTGTGATTTTGTTAAAAAGAAACAATGTAATCAATTATTAACCTTTGTTTCATAAATTTGGCCAAACTTTGATTGCTTCTAAAATGAATTCATCCTGGAAATCCAGGTAAACTCGATTGTTTAGCTTCTTTATGCTTTTTTTCGAGAAGAAAAACCATGGTCATTGTACTCGGTTGATTTGGTGTCTCGAAAATTTCATTTTTTTACATCAATTTCCAATTTTTCATTTGTGTTGTGTATTTGTAACATAGCTTTCCTCTTTTTCGCGACGACTTTAACAACGAACTATCGCCACGATTTTCAAAACTTTTCCTCATTTTTCCTTCCAAAGCAATCAAACGAGACACCGGGGATTTATTTTTGGCTAAATTGTATTTTAACCACCGCTATGGAGACAACAATAATTCCCATAACAGATGATCATAAGTGGTTAAGAATGATGCGTTCCCGAAGTCTTGCTTTACACGTGTATGGTAGCTTCGTTTCTGGCACCAAAAAACCCTAATTTATGATATTATGGATGTATTTTTAGGCTCAACCATAGAACCAACAATTTTTTTTACCTTGTTTCTTCAATTTTAGCCGAAAATTGTCTAAATTCCGATATATCTTTCGTGATTTCGGTTGCCTGTTATCTTTTCTTGTTACTATTCATTGAAATTCATCGCTCAAGCTGAACAACGACTCTCTTTTACTCTCGAAAAATGTGAAGATCAACTTAATCGCACCTGTTGTTCACCGCCGCTTCTTTAATTCTGATTTGTGTTACCATTTTACCTTTGCTTTTTTCCTACCTTTCTCTGGCCATCATCACATTGGTTCACTCTTCTCTCCGGTACTAATTAACAGGTCATCGGCCCAATCGACCACCGCCAACAACAACACTAGTAGTGATACTTGAAACATATAGCAGAAGAAGATGTTGCATAATCTTTCTTGGATGTAATAACTTTGTGTTTTTCCCTTCTTTTTTTTTTGATCTATCGAGCTGAATAAAATGTGTTGTACATGCTGGTGTTGATGGTGATTCGCCGGTGATTTTTTGCGGCATTCTGGATATGCGCATCACTCACGCATATCTTTTGGCTTTGATCGCCATTTTGTAGAACTCAGGCGCCAAGATTATCACCGGATTTGTCGTTTCGGCATCTGCCATGAACTTCGACCACATTACCAAGATTTACATAATTAATACATGAAGAGAACCATCATACAAATTGCCCTGCAACCACCACTTGAAAACTTGGACACACATGCTCAGAGTTGAGCAGTTCAGAGCAATAAATAAATGAATTTCCGAATTAATATGTGTATAATTATTTAGTGTCATTATTTTTATTGACAGGATTTTATTTGACCAAGCAACACCCTCTCTGTCTGTATCCTGTCACTTTGTGCACATATGTGTATGTCATTTTGTAAAGTTTTCGAGGTGTGGCTTATACAATCCTATTGCTATTGCTTCAATACGTGGCTTTGTGTTTGAACTGTTGAAATGAAATCCCACAAGTGTTTCTATTGTGCATGATTGTATGTGTTTGTGTGAGTGTGTCATTTATCTGGGCTAATTGGATTGGCTAAAAACGTTATCCAATTTCATTGACTGTTCTCTTTCTCTCCTCCTTTCTCCTCAATGTATTGAATGAAAGGGGGATTCATTTCTATATTTATATATGTAAGCAAGAATGAATCATAAATAAAAGGCCGGACTTCTGTACACGATTTCCAAATCAATCAATTGTAGGCTAGGGCTAGTGAGAGGAACAGAGTACTGCCCTGACCAATTTTGATGATTAATTGATTTATTGGAGCGCCCAAAACATATCATTCCACTCTCGTTTTATATCATTCCAATTTGTAATGCTCTACACCACCATCAAAAATGTTTGCAATCCACTTTTACCTCATACAGGTCTTCAGACAATCCCATAACAATGATAATAATAATAACAATCCGAATAGATAGATAGATAGATAGATAGATGGTCTGGTCGAATTGTTTGTTTCACTAAAGATTTATTCATATGTGGTATCCTGTATATATCATTCACAAATCTCAACGATTAGGATTATTACGATGATTATGAATTCTCTAAAATGTGTGGTCGATTTTTTGTTGGCTCAAAAGATCTAGATTTCTAGTTGATGCAAGTCAACTGTTAAGAATGTTAAGAAATCATCTTTCATCAATCATTTTTCAAGACTTCATTTGATTCCATGGCAAATATAACAGCAGCGAAAATCTTAATTAGTCGCAAGCACACAGACACACACTGTTAATTGAAGGATGTTTTTGAAATGGGCGGACCAAGGTTTTACCCTTTCATTATGGCTTTAATTCTGGATGAGCTCGTCCAGTGATTATGGGTGACCCTTTTTGTCTGACTGAAATCCCTACAGTTGGACGGTCATCTATTAATTAAGATCAAATCCCGAAATCCTTGCCAATTTACTTCATAGTTATTATGTTGTTGATGCTTTTATGTTTCCCTTTTTTGCCAAAAATGATCTATGATCTTGCCTTGTCAATTATACACGCACCAGTGTATTAACAAGTGGATACCTGTACTTTTTGATTATCGATTTTAATGATCCAATCAAACTGATTTATCACGCACACTTACATAACCCTTTTTTGGAAATTCCATGAAAATGTGTTGAAATCCAACAAATATAGAACATATAACTTTATTAATGTGCTCTATGAAGCAACGATTCACACTTTGTTGGAAAGCTCCTGATTTGGCGCGAGCAAAACCAGTGATGCATTCACTGGTTTCCGAACGTCTTTCGCCTCCACCTCAATCTGGAGATTAATTAAAGACATTCTTTTTTCATATTTCATATTTGATCATGATTATCACCATCATTTTGGCAGAACATGCATCCTTTCTTGTTCATAACTGATTTAGCATCCCCTCTCTCTCTCTCTCTTTCTTTCTTTCGTTTTGCCGGAAGAAGATGACCACATCCTTGTTGTTCACACAATAAAAGTTCAGAAAAAAAAATAAATTCAACCCACGCACGCACGCACACACACAAATATTTAGACACACATACTTGATACGATAAAACGCTTTCGTACTAAATAGAAAAGAATTTATGGATACCATTATAGTGTGAACAATTTTGGAGAGTTTACCTTCATTATCATCTTTATTCTGGTGCGGAATTTTTTCTTGGCGCAACAAATTCCAATTTGTTTCGCCATTTTTTTCCTGTTTGTTCTCTCTTACGCTCCCAGTCTCTGTCGTTGACCGAATTAATCTCTGTCTTATGGTCAGACCAAAAAAAAACAACAGAAGATTATCCTAGGTATTTGCGTAGGTTAGGCCAGCAAGATTTTCTACGAAGATCTTGTCTGGCGCCCGGGCATGGTTTTTTTTTGCCCAAAGTTACTCGATGAAAACGTTGGTGCTTTATGGTGGCTCTTGTTTGTCCCTTTACTAGGGATTAAACATCTCATCTATTCTTTACTTGATGATTTGGTGGAAGTTGACCTCAACCATTTACATGGAATATTTTCGCTTGTATGTAGTGTTAGAAATTGTGGTCAACAGAAACCACCATAATTGGTGCGCGCATACTTACAAGCTGTAGGTGAAGTGTTCAAAGCTTTTCCCCAAAAACTTCAGTGCAAACCAGAATGAAGGAGAAAGAATCTTGTTCATCGACGGTGTGGTTACTTTTTAAACAAAATTTTTGTTCTTCGTTTAAAAAATAAAACAAAAATTACCTAGCACATCAATTAATCTGTTTGCTAGCGGGAAAGCAGCATCTTAGTGGTTGAAATCTTCTTAAAATTTTACCAGCCACTGCAGCACCGAGTAAATTATGCAATCAATGGCCGTTGACCTTCTATAACCTAACAGTGTCCAGTTTCTGTTCTTGTTTGCTATGCTTTGTTTATGCTACCTGGTTTTGAACATGGTCGCTAATCTTTATTTGAAATTTGATTCCTGAATATGATTGAAATGTCAGTTATGATTGTTACGGTAGAAAATCCTTATTGTTCACCAAATTAAGTTGATGTTTGTTTCTCATGCAACTGTTGTGAAATTCTGTTCCGGTTGTGCAACATCAACTTCTTTTGCTACATCAATCGTTAGCTTCTGGTGGACAATCAATAAATCAATCAGATACTTCAAGTAATTCCTAGGTCAAACATACTTACACACTTAAACAGGATAAACATCCAAAAACCAAACACCAAACACCAAAAAAAACAAACATGTCAACTTGAAGACAAGGCCTCACCAGAACATCTTGCCAACTGTTCACCGAAGAATTGTGTGAGCCACACACACACCGCACATCATCATCCGTATTAGCAAAACACCCTACATCAAACAGAATAGACGCTTGCTTGCTTGTTTGTTTAGCCAACTTTATGGTTTGACAAGGCATAAGGTTTGCCCGTGTATGTGTGGGGTTTTTATGGTTTTCCCCAACAAGGTTTATAGATGGTTCACCATTCGTTGACCCTTGACCGAATATGGTTTCATATTTTTGCTGTTTGAAAGATTAGTCTCTGTTCTACACCTCGTTCCCAACAATCTACCATTGTTACCGGTATCGATGCAGATGCCTATGTTGTGTTTGCTTGATAATATTCCGTGACCGGGGTCAGAATTGTGGTTATGGATTCCCCTACCATGTCAATCTTTTAGTCCGGTTGCCGTGTCCATCTTGCAAAACAATGGACAATTATTATCTCCAATATAACTATTGATAATATTGTTGTGTTCGCTTTTTCAAGCTGCCCAGACTGATTCGAATTTTGCATTGTTTTTTCACCTGGTCAATCCCTACTGGTACATTGACCAGAACTGTCAATGTCCATTAATTTGTCGTCGAGCCTGGATGTTTCTTTTTGCATCAGCAACAATTAACCTTTATCATTACTGACATTATAATTTGATTCAAATATATTCGGATTCATTAAACATTGATCTCCTGATCGTGCATTAAACGTATTTCATGCATCTAAACACTAGTAAAAAGCGGAAATATTTGCGGTTTATAAAAATAAATTTGTATCATACTTCTGACTCCGCCTGTGAATTGTTAGTCTGCTTGTTCGACTGACTGATTGATTGGTTGAGAAGTGTGGGCGTTCGATGCGCAAACATCGTTGCGTACAACAGCAAACAACTGTTGGCAATCTAATATTAGCCTTTCAATCGAATCGATTGTAAAAGCTGAGGAATCGTGAATCCTTTACAATTGTCTGCCTGATTGCTTTACGTCACCAGACACGTTATATACTCTAATCATGTTAGGTTCTTTTCTTGATTTGATTTGTCTGTTTGTTTGTTTGTTTGTTTGTTTGACCAAGACCCATGGAACAGGATTCGTAAAATGATGTATGTGTGACACTAGCTTGGTGGTCTCTCTTCCATTTATTCAGATGACCGGTCGACAACACCGGCCGCTTTTGATTTCAATCTTTTTTTGCAACTCTGATGATGATTGTGGTTAATTCTTAATGGTTAATAATAGCTTCTTTCCTTCAAAGCTTTGGCATCTTGGAAAATAGTGCCTTCAAGTTCTTTAATATGTCCCAATCAATCATCCCTTACTAGCCGCGAACATTTTGATGGTCATTAAATTGTTACAAACAAAAAATCGTCGTTATTCATTGATTTGTTCAGTGCCAAAGTTTTCTCATGTTGATGTGAATTCCGAAAAAAAAATAGAGAAGATGCATACGAATTCACTAATGCAACCAGAATGAAAAGCATGCAGCGATACTAACATAAAAAACGATTGATTCTCCATCAATCGAAAATCATTCAAAATAGCTTGCCAGCCAGGTCAATGATCAGTGATGGTTCAAAGGTCAGCGCCAAAGAGTTCTCCATCAAGATTGATAGATGTTCGTGCTTTGCAGAATTTCAAAGTAAAGGGAAAACAATTAAATGATTAACGATTAGGTAATTTGAATCAGAATGGTACTCCTAAAGATAATTAGATTTCATCTTGACCATAAAAACTTAATAACTTTATAAATAATGGAACAAAAATAACCATAACAGAAAAAAAGAAGAAGAATTCTGGATATATAAAAATAATCCTTATTGCAAAGGTTTTGAAGGAGGAGGATGAACTTGGGGAATTTATTTCCTTCTCAATCTTGTGCAACCATAACCGCTAAACGCGGTCATCAAATGAATCGACCACTTATAATGGTTAATAATCCATCTTAATCACTGAGATCAATTAAAACCCTAATAGGAGAGAGAAAGAGAACGATCGATGAAGAGATGGAGAATCGGCAGTTTTCCATGCAGGTTTCCTTGTATTAGATCAGATCTTTGATTCGTTGTTTTCCTTTTGTTCGTTTTCATTATCATTAAATTCCCACAAAACAAGCAATTGAAATAATTTGGACTCGGTGTGTAATTGGTCGGATGGAAGGATATTTTGGTTGATTCCCGATTTGGTTGTTGAGAGTTTTATAATCATCCTTTTTTCCTTCACTAATTCATTCACTCCATGTCCTAAATGACTAGCATTTCCACCTTCGCTTACCGATTACTTGGTCGTTTAGTGATTTTTGAGCAATAAAACCTCTCCTCTCCTTGTTGAATCACGATTCTAAATGTTCTCCTTTTTCCCGCCATTCTAAACGTGTACGTTCGATAATTTGTTGTGCCATTCCATGTTTCTGTGTTTGTTTGATTTTAAAAAAGTATACATTTGTTTGGATAATTATTTGAATTTGTTCAGTACAAAAAAAACTTTGAATCTTTTTTTCATTTTGAGAATGCAATCGATGGATGAAACGAAAAGGTGTGTCCTTTTAGAACTGGATTCAACGACGCAGTCGCTGTTGATGGTAGTCGATTACCATGCCAAAAGCGATTCTTTGCATTGGTTATTCATTGAATCGGATTACCTAAAGCAGGAGTGAGCAACCTTCTTAATCAACAGGTCAATTTGAATTTTGAAATTTTGGCCGCACATAAAGAAGTGTATATCTGAACAGGAGACGAAGGCGTGTTTTTGTTCTCCTGCTCAAAGATATACTACTTTATGTGCAGCCTGTGTCTCTCTTCACCAAGTCAAATCACATTGATCAATCAGAGAGACGAACACACCTTCTTCTCCTGTTTGCAGCGTTTCTCGTCATTGTGTCAAATCACTATGAACCAATCAGAGGAGAAAACGGTTCTTTTAGGCGTCAAACATGCACAGGCTTGTACTGGTTAAAGCTGATCGCTTTTCATAGCATTAAAGTGTGTCTCGTCATCAGGTCAAATCATCACTGGACCAATCAGAGAGAGGAATATAGCTTCGTCTCCTGTTTAGAAACACTTGATGGGCGGCACAATAATGTTTGATGGGCCGCGGGTTGCTCACCCCTGACCTAGGAAACTAGGAAACTTTCGATTTCATTCGATCGGCCCAATCATTTAGATTATATTTAATGGTATCATTACCATGATGATAATTTTGGAAACTTCATCCTCTTTCAAATAGATCATTAACCCTTTTTATGCAATCAGTTGATTGTTTAATTCTAATTGTTTCCTGAAAATGAATCGATTCAGCTTTCACTATTCAAATCTTATTTTCTATATGGCTGCAGGCTTAACTTGGTTAAATGAAACGGAAAATGCCGAAATTAGCCAACCAAAAACATACATTTTCAGCCATAATAATTGTATCCGATAGTTTTGTGGAAGCTTTTTGTATTTTTAGTATATAAACAGTTTTGCCTGTCTTGTTCGGTTTGTTCAATCATTTTATTTTCGCTTATAAAACGGTATTCCTTTTCCACGGATTTGATTGGCTGCAAAGCATAAGAGCCAATAGAAACAAATTATCACTTGAGCTAAATCGGTCTATTATCTAAGAGATAGAAAATCCAATTTAAAATTATGATACCTGACATGAATCTTGAATTATTTCAACAAAGAAAAATAGCTATCATCTTGGTCTAATCCACTAAATCTGCAGCCAATTCCTGATGATAATTATGGGTTCATTGGCACTTGTCTTATTTGCCAAGAAAGACAAAAGATTATAATTGTTTGTGTTGTTCCAAACACTTCGAATCGAGTAAAATTGTTGCCTGTTGTAACTGTAATAAACGATCGGTTATTCTTATTGCCGTAAACTCAGATGAATTCAACAGATTTTTTCATAAAATGATTATGCACACATTCAGGATGTGCATAGGTTTCTTCGAAGTTATGATTGTCATCCATTAATCTAGCTGGCAGTTAGCAACCAAACGAATTTCACCATAAATTCATTAATAATTATTACCGCGATTTGTATCCATGGTAGGATTATCATCTTCAGTGATCATCTTTGACACTAAATACGAAAAAACGTGCATGATCCAAAAAAACTTTGCGAACACGATAGATACAAAATGTTACGCATTTAATTAAGTCTCAAAACAGCCAACCACGGCACGAATTCCCGCAGTCATATTTCTGTGGTAAACGCTTTTTTTATATTTGAGCTCATCATTGTTGATGATAATTATTAATTATTATAATGATGATCAACAGCACAATCTTTACCTGTGCTTTTGTCCACCAAATCATTACGTCCCTAATTCTCCGACAAATTTTCTTTAAATTTGATTATTACCAGTCTAAATCATCCGTATAGGTTTAAGATGAAGAAAGAGGAAAATAAATCATACAACCATAAAACCTCTCGACAATTAATCCAAACGATTATCTACCAGAATATTGTTTGTCTGTTTGTTTGTATTTCTTGTGTTTAATTGATCTTTGGGAATATCGCTGGTGCTATTTGTTAGTTAACGCTAATCAATTAGTTTTAATTTGCAGTACAAACTTTTTTCATGTTATTATTATGTGTGGGTCTCTATTTTTTCATTCTTTAGCTCGGTCTTTCTGTTCGGTAATTGGAACCAGGTCGGATATTATCATTATAGCCAAGTTTTACTACCATCATTATTATACGTGCTGGAAACTGTCCTATCACAAAGACTTATTGAAACTAGAAAGAGAAAAACTCTTTTTTATTCGATTTTACCGAGCAATAAACTTCATCCCTCGGTTTTTTTCTTTTTCTCGATGCGCATCCCACAGATCTGTCATTTACACCATCGACCAAACAAGAAGATGATGGTAGTAATGATGATGTTTTTACTTATAATAATACTGGTTATGATTCCTTAGCAGCACCATTAAATCTAAAGAGATGGAGGAATGGAATGAATGGTCGACAAAAAACCTTTCACCATTGGCCAAATGGCCACAAACATCTAAAAGTTATTCTATTGAATAGTGATCGTAATTATTATGATTACTATGATTATGATCAATCATTATCATCATTGTTTGTAGTGGGAGTAGAGTGTACACACAATGAAAGAGAAGAACTGAGATTTGATTCAGTTTGGGGCTATTCGCTATTGGCTATATCCGTTCATCCACATCTGGCACACACATTCATAAGAACTGATCAGAATGTGACTTTCATTGAGCTTTAGCTTTTGATTATTAACCTAAGGCTAGCAATCAACCACCACCGAAAGATGGTTGGCTGACTGGTCGATAATAGTGGTGGTGGTGGTGGTGATAATCATTATGGATGTAATCGGATCCCTATGCCTACACAATGAAACACCATTATTTTTTTATAGCTATCTTTGGAACCTTCCCTTTACCTTTGATTTTGATTTATTTGACCGGATCATGGCTTTGTTGTTTGTTTGTTAAATTTGATTGGACCTTTTTTGAGGTAGAATCGCTGGATTTGACCTATATTCCAAAAATTATTCGTCATTTTTTTTCGAATTTGATACTTGTTTGCGAATTGATCCTTTTAAAACAAAAAAAAATCAATGTAAAGCAAAACTCCGGATGATCAAAATAAATTGTTTAATGTTTTTTGTCTCATTGCATGATTGGAACAAGTGGTTATTTTCAAAGGTCTTTTAGAATTAAAGTAATCAAATCGGATAGGTCACCCCCAAAGTGTCCAGTGACCTTTTTCGAACTGGCAACAATAATAAAAAGAATGATGCTAATCTGACAGGTCATTTCTGTCATTGTTTCGGAAAATCTTTGCAAGGAAATCAATGTCACAAAAATAAAACATCAAAAATGCTCTTTTTGATTTAGTTATTCTCTAGGCTTCTATTTTTGTCTATTGTTCGTGCGCCTCATGTCAAGGTGCCACCCGAGCCAACATACGAAACCTTTAAAATCTTTGAAAGCGCCCAGAATGTTACATTGAGGTCTTGAAGACCACTATTCGGTGCTAGACTTGTTGACTAATTTAAATGACTTTTGTTCTTTCCATCTTCAATGTTTTTTCTTCACCAAGAATGCGTTTTGTCTATCACGGGGCACAAGAACAAAACATAATCCTCATGACATGTTTTAGTCCACACATTCAAAAACCAGAAGAGAGCGAGCGAAAGAGGATGAAATACGAGACTGTCATCAGGTCTGTGTGACAAGCCTGAACCCGAACCGTATTCTCGTATTTTTTTTGGAAAAGCCTTAAAAACGGTTTCTGATGTTGGAAATGTATTTTTTTCTAATTATGTTTGGTAATAGTTGCTGTTGTGGCTGCTGACGATTTGACCAACACCGAGGAAAAAGTATCATTTGTAGAGCCAGAATTCATCAGCAAAGGCGTAAGTAAAGATTGGATGCGTTGATTTGTTGAACATGGTCGGATTGCAGGAAGGCGCGTTATGAGCGTGCGGGTATGACAACATGTGTCGTAAATTCAAATAATAACCATCATCGCAAACATTTCAAACATCTTGCATAGACGAATATTATAATAATGTCTTCATTGCCCGGTTTTTTATGATTGTTTGTTTCAGGGAAACATTTTGGCCAAGGAAGGATCTACAGTGCGTAAGTACAAGCTATTTCTTTTTATATTTCATGTTTCAAGTGTTGGCTTTTGGTTGATTCGAGTGGAAACAAAATTAATTAATTTTATTTCCTTTCACTTCATTTCCTATCCATCTGGATGACTTTCTCGTTATGTTGGCTATATTCTTTCCGGGTTGCCCACCATAGGTTTGGAATGTGAAATCAAAGATCTTGGCGAACATGCATTCATGTGGAAATCCAAAAATAGATTCTTATACGTTGGTAACTTGGCGATACAACCAGTGACTGGCATCGAAAAAGATCCCAACAGTAATGCGATTATTATCGAAAATATGACCAGGAATCATGTTGGTGAATACAGGTATATGTTTTTTGGTGCTAATTCTGCCATTCTTAATACTCAAACCCCATATTTGATCTGTTTTAATCCGGATACGAAGCTGTGAGATTAGTTCTACTCCCATAAAAGCGATTCTATACAACGTTACAATGGCTGGTATGTAGTCCAGGAAAAATATCATCAATTTGTTGCCATTTTAACCCTTTGAAATTTCGCTTCCTCTTTTTCTTCAGTACCTCCAGAGATTATTCCTAAACCTAGCGAAAAAGAAATTGTCATACCAAGAGAACAAACTTTGAATTTGCAATGTAATGTTAAGCCTTCACCCATGCCTACGACATTCAAGTGGATTCATAATGTAAGTTGTTTTTGTCATACCGAACGAGATAGATCCGGTAATTATAATTCGTCGTTTTTAAAGTCAAAAGTCATCCAGAATAATCAATCCCAGTTTGTGATTCCATCAATATCTTTGGATGACAGTGGAGAAGTGACTTGTAAGTATCATTGATGGTTTTTGTGAATTCTGTTAATTATGTTTAACTAATCATTTATTAATAACAATCCCTTCCTTAGGTCAAGCCTCCAATGAAGTTGGTGAACGTTCTTTTACATTCACAATAAATGTTGAAGGTTTGTCTTTTTGGCTAAATACAAAATTTTCTCAAATTTGATTGGCTGACTCCTCTATTTCTGCTGGTATTCAGCTCCGCCCATGCTCACTGTCTCTGATAAAGTAGTACATGGATCTATTGGTGATGATATTGAAATAAAATGTTCAGCTAAAGCTTATCCGCCCGCTAAAATTGAATGGTTTTTTGGCAACAATTCTCGTATCCATATTTCCAAAAAACACAAAATTGTGTAAGCTCTATTTTTCGTGTATGAAATAAATTTCGCAAGTTAGATATTATTTCTTTTCGTTGTTTTTCAGTGATCTCGGCGACTCTTCTACGTTGACAATTCACCGAGTCGACCCTAAAGATCATGACAATTATTACTGCCAAGGTGAGAATCTCATTATTCTACCCGATTCACCACTCTTTTTGTTTGCTTCTCAATCTTAGCGACCAACAAACTTGGAACAGAAACCGCTTATTTTGAAGGTAAATTAATTTATCGGCGTTTCTCAATCTAGTTCAATATTGACAATCAATCTTTTAATTTAGTGACCGGAAGACCATCCAAGCCCCATTTCACTAGTCCATATGTTAGCAATGATGGTGAAACGTAAGTTATTGCCATGATCAACTATTAAAACAATTTGCTAGTCGGCGCATTCATCTTCTCACGCTTTCAAACAATGGAAACATCAAATTAAGCTACAATTTTTTCACTCTGAACCGAGATCATTGACCAAATACGTTTTGTTTGCATCCTGTACCCTGAACCCCATTATTACTATAACAGTTACACTTTGGAGTGGACAGTTTTCTCTCAGACGCCAATCATTTCTTATGTGTTGAAGTTTCGCGAGGTGAGAAAATCTTAGATGAGACAAGCATTGCATTAATTCTCAAGAAACCATTGCTTTTTTCCATAAACCGTTCTTATGTCCTCTATATTGGTTGTACAGGTTGATCAAGAAACAAGACAACCTGGTGAATGGCGTACTATTCAGGTGGAACCAACGGAAACTAATGAAGGACCATTGAGAAAACAGACACAAATTTTAGAGAATCTATCAAAAGATAAAACTTATGACGTCCAAGTTGAAGTTGAAAACGAATTCGGAAAAACAGAGTATGTTTTTAAGATTCCCCAAGCTCTTATTTTTCTTAAATCTTGATCGTTATTTTTTATTCTAATTCCCTATATCAAGGAGCGATATGTTTGTCTTTTCAACAACAGGTAATTCTTCTGATCAATTGATAATTTTAAGAATTCCTAATTATCGATTTAATCTGTTTCAGATTACAATGGAACATCCAACATAAGCATGTCGAGCTATTGTTCAACATTATTGTTTTTATTGATCTCCTTGATGATTGTGGTGGAAATCAATTCTGTACAGTCTTTGTTGTTGTAGTAATTAGAATTATCGCTAAGTCATGACCCGATCCAATCCTGTTCTCCTTTTCATCATCATCATCATCGCCTTCATCATCATCATCATCATCATTCTTATAATCATGATAATCATTCTGAATGTGTCATCAAGCAAAAAAATTTACCCACACACACACACACAAAATATGCCGTTGTCGCTAAAATAACTTTATATTCTTTTAATTTGTGCTAGATCACAGGACGTTTTGTCCTCATATTTTTGTATTGATTCGAAACACTCTCCTTTCAATATCAATTGCAGAGTAACGCCTACGACCGTTAATATTTATAAGAAGCCCAACCTTTGCATTCAGATGTGCATGCACACAATGGATATATAGGTTTTTTTTTGTTGCGCAAAAAACCATTTTCTTTTTCAAATAGCACATTGTGTTTCATTTTTTAACACGTTCAAGCCGGCGTGTACCACCGTTGGCTCGCACTAATCCATCCTATCGGGCGGCGCGTACCACCGGTGGCTCGCATTAACGTTGATTTCACTCGCGCGCCGCCTTCAGCGAGAATCATGAAAATCTGCGCGGGCCTGAACGTGTTCAAAAATTTTCCTGTATATTCAAAAACTACAATATCAATCGCTCATATCGAGCTGAAAATTAATTTTAAAATAACCTCGTATACCACCACACTATAAAAGCAGTAGCTCAATATTCGATTATTGATCACATGAACTTCCACGGATATCTTTTTGCAAATTTCTAGAGCGAATTCCTTTTTTTAAAGCGAAACCATAAAATTACACGTTACCGCACATTCACATATAAATGATTCCATTTCAATAGATCGAGTGTCATTTGATTTAATCATAAAGGATTTTGTTCTTAAAAATTGAATATGTTTTCAAATAAATTTTTCATTTGTGTAGCATTGGAGAAGTGATCTTTTTATTGAAATTTTATAAAATTTAACCTGATTAGCCATAGAAGATTGCTACAGAACCTTGGTTTATTCATAAAGTTTCGGTATATAGTTTGCTATCGGAACTTGTACTTCCATCTATTGTTGGAAATTCTTACTCAATAAATAAATTTTATTTTCGAAAATATGGAAGCTATCATTTGAATGTCTTCAATCATAATTTCCTGCCCATGGCGCAGCCGTGGCTAGACAATATATCATGACAAACATGAGGAATAAAAGTGGAAACAATACCCTAGCTAGATAATCAATCTTGTTTCGAACATATGGATCACGTTGAAAATCTACTTCACCGTAGAAAAAGTAGAGGAATCTATCAAAAAATTCACCACATTTGGCATACCATCCTTTGTTGCCAAAGTAATAACCTTTGAGTACCGGCGGTACCGGCGAAATTGTTGCAACATTTGGATTGGTGATAGCCTGAACGGTCCAAAAAGAAAGATCGTCGAATTCAAATTTTATATTGAAAATAACCTAAAGCCAATTGATGACCCACCTCTTTCCATTGTTTATAGTGATTTTTTTTGTCCGAGATAAAATGTGCCCAAGCCATGGCCATGGCATATTCTGCAATGTCGGCCCAAACGATTCCTTGAAGCCACATCATCCACCAATGAAACGAGGTAACATAATTGACTGCAATATCATTGTTGATGGAAATATCCTGTGTGATCAAATTCAACAATGGTACCACTGTCAAAGCGATCCTGGCTGGCCACATGTTCACCGGAATCCAGAAGCTCAGAAAGCTGACCATCACTGCTAAAAATGTTAGCAAATAGTATCGTATCACATAGTAGCTGAGATGTCGGACGAATTTTATCGTGGCCACAATACAAGGATTCTCCAATATTGGATTATTGTATGGTGCACAAGAATCCCAGGTATACCACAAACGAACTCTAAAGTGTGGATATTCATCTTGATAAACATCAAAGTGTTTGATGAAAATATGGATCTCACTGCTGTTATATTGAACTAGCAAGAAATTCGAAAATTTCATCCAACAGATCAATCAACGATTCAAATGGTAAGACTTACGGGTCGAGAAACGGATATCACAATAATGATGGTCATGTGGATATTTTTCCAAATTCAATGAACATTGCATTTGTGCGTCCAATCGTCGAACATAATGCATCAGACCTTGTTCGGTGATGGTCAACTTTTGAATCGGTTCCAAAGCTCGGATAACCTGCACTGATTGTGCATTGACAATGTATAAGTCTGGTAGCCAAAATTTTCTGATCAGATATTCTCGTGTGATCGATATTTGTGGATCAATTTGATCCGATAATATACGTTGATCATACCATTCTTCAACCAATGTCAAATCGAGTTCATAATTCTGAGGATAAAGCAGATGATAGTTCCGTTGAATCGTAAAGAAGATTGAACCTACTTGATAAACATCGTCGACATTTTTCAATTCATTCACATACAAAGAAATGCTAACATTGGTGATTGCTACAAGCCAAATTAATTGGTTGATTGAAAGATTCAAAAAAAAAGAAGAAAACACCTACTGTCTGTGGTGAATGGAATAAGTGGTCGTTTTTGAGGATCATAATCTACTGGTAACAGTGTATCGATAAATTGTTCAAGATTCTTCTTTTTCGATTGATATACAACGTCTTTTACTGAACCATTGATGATTTGTAAGAACATTGATAATAGCAGAATCAACTTAAGTTGGTGATGATTTTTATTACAATTCGTTCTATTGATTTTTGTAAAAATGAACATCGTTTTGGTTTCGAAAAATGCTGGAGATCTACCAGACTACTGATTCAGCTAGCTCTGCTTTGATAGGTCTCCAATCTCATTAGAAAGTGAAGAAGCGTTTTTTTCAAACAGGTCAGAAGTTGGTCGAATGCACCAAATAATTGTTATTCATCCCCACTGCTCTAAATGTTCAATATTGACCCAGTAACCGGTGTTTGCCCGGGAAAATTCTTGATCTTGAACAGTTTCTGAATTAATTTAGGTCTTAGAGACACGGTATTGTGGGGAGATCTAGTTTCCGAGTTTTAATTCCCATTACTAAAATCAGGGATGCACAATCCTTCAAATTGGTATTTCAAATTGTTTCCCTAAATTAAATCTAGAGGTCTCTCTCTCGCGATCACGATTTGATTCAATTTGTCTTTTGCCACTTGTAGCTCTTTGTGTTGTTACGGATGAAAGTGATGATTATTGGCGTTTTATCGACAGGATCGTATATCGTATACAACTGTTTAAACGAATTCGCTACTTTTCATTTGAATCCGCTACAATTTTTATATTGAACGTGCGCAACGCTAAAGCTATCAATTTTTTTCGAAAAAGGTTGGGCACTCCTGGCTGGAATACAATAAGCCATACTCATCTGAACAAGTTCAACTATCTTTATTGTGGAACAAAAAAAAAATAGAAATCACAATGATAAAATAACCATGGATTCAATAGATTCTGTATTTCCAAGCCCATGGTGGAAACGTGGCCACCACATACAGACAAATGTAAAAGAAAAATGTGGCTGGAAATGCAACTCGAGCCACATAATCAACTTTGTTTCGATTTACGGGATCAGCGAAAAAATCAATAGGTCCGTAGATAAAATGCAAACACTTGTCGATAGCTTTACCGCATTTCTTGTACCAATTATTTTTACCAAAAAAATGTCCATCTGGACTAACATAATTATTAGCTCTAGCGTGATGTTTGTCCACCACAAAATGGGCCCAACCAAATATCATCGCGTATTCAATCTCAGAAACATAGATAAAAAATTGACATCCCCATTGCCACCAAAACAAAGAGGTTACATGACGAGATTGAGTTTCCTGGTAAGCGGTTATGCTGACCCCTTTCATTGTGATCTCGATCACACCGGTGAATATGGCTCGACCAGGTGCACAAACCGTGGGCGTCCAAAATTGGACGAAATTCATGAAAACCAGCAATGCGGTCGGTGTATAGTATCTCATTATGTAATAACCAACATGTCTAACCAATTGTACACGGGCAAAAGCGCATGAATGTTGAGTGACATTGTAGCCAAGATTTGGATTGAATGGATCCAATAATTTCGGTTCACAAAGGCCAGTAACTTGTTCACGTACCCGAAATTGTTCATTACCATCGGGCATTCTAAAATGGGTAATATTCAATGTGACATTATCGTTCCAGATTCCAACTGGGAATATCAAAACGAGAACCAAATAAAAAATAAGGACGATCTGCCAAATAACTTACAGCTTTCCA
This sequence comes from Amerodectes protonotaria, assembly GCA_025882695.1. Lineage (NCBI taxonomy): Eukaryota > Metazoa > Arthropoda > Arachnida > Sarcoptiformes > Proctophyllodidae > Amerodectes > Amerodectes protonotaria. The sequence goes on along the minus strand of JAOZJS010000169.1, from coordinate 16,470 downwards.
CTTCAAAAAAGCAATTTTGCTCATCAAAAGGCAGGTTTGAAGTGATGAAATGGCACATGAAAGTAGCACTTAATCTTGTGCAAAATTTGACACGTTTCTCCTCGGGAAACACCGACAAATATTGAATATCCCGTAGGCTATAGATCACACTAGATTGGACACCGTTGCGGAAATATACGCGCGGCAACCAAAAACGTTCTATATTGGTTAGTTGTACTTTCGGATAAGTTTTTCTTGGTTCAGTTTGGTTCATACTGTCAGGTGGCTGAACATATTCATCAAGCGATCTGATTCGATTATCATGCCATTTAAGACAAACATAAAGATCAGTTTCCAAGTGCTTGTCGAGGTGAAAAAAAGTTTTTAAAAATCGATCCAAATCGAGAGATCTCTGGATCCATACCAATTCATTCTGTGTTGCATGAAAAGTATTGATATAAAGTGTGACATTAACAGGCAATGATAGTTGATCTTCATCCAGGATGGGCATCAAATCATTGTTATAATCTTCGGGTAAAAGATAATCCACCAGCCAATCTTGGGCCAATGTCCATTCTGGAAATGAAAATGATAGCCACACTAATTGAATGATTTGAAAAGCAAACCAATGATTTTTCATTGTTCAACAATGCTTCAACACCACCAATACTACACTAGCAAGCACAATCAAATCTTGGAATAATCATTCTGGATTTTATTTATAATCAAAACGCTAATTAATATTAATCCGTCATGTCATCAAAACTCAATGTTCATTTGACAAAGTTGATTTACATGAAAATTCGCCACTCATTTTTCAGGCTAATATTTGGCCGCCCAAGCCGGTATGGTGGCTACAATGTAGATCAATGTGTAGAATATTAATGCAAATGGAAATACAACTCGAGCCAGATAATCGATTTTGTTGCGGTTTTCTTCATCCTCATGGAACGGTATTGGCCCATAGATCATTCGGAGGAAGTTGGTCAAAACTTGACCGCATCTTCGGTACCAACCACCTTTGCCAAAGTAATAGCCGTCCGGACTTGGCTGAAGTTTTGATCCGGAAAAAAAGAAAATAAACAATTGAGAAAAAATCGAATCGGATTGATGAAAAACTTGGGCAGAATAATATTGGATACTGACAATATTTCTGGCTCGGGCATTCTTCTTATCTCGAATGTAATGATACCAAGCATAGGCCATGGCAAATTCACATAGGGCTAGATAGACAAAAAATTGACATCCCCACATCCACCAATATAGGGATGCAACATCTTTGCATGGTACTTCATTGTAAGCTTGCCGACTAAGACCGATGATGTTCACCAAACAAATTACGGTCAATACCATTCGACCGTTGGCCGAATATGGAGCAACTGGATACCAGAATTCAATGAACGAGATACAAACCAATAAAAAACTAAGCAAATAATAACGGATTATATAATAATTAACATGACGAACAATCCTGAGACCACCATAGATACAGCTCTGGTCATTGAAACGATTGTTTAGTTTATGAAAAATATGCTGAAATCGATTCAGGGCTTCCTGTTCTGGATCACAAAATCCAAGCAAACTTTCACGAACTACGAATTGGGTATTGTGCCCCGGAGAATCCAAGTGGTTTAACATTTGCAATCGTACGTACGGGATAGATGTTCCCACTGGAACAAAAACCAAATGGAAGATCAAAATCAAAATTTTAAAAGCGATCCTTTTGATCAGGGGTGAGCAACTCGCGGCCCATCAAACATTGTTGTACCGCCCACCAGGCATTTCTAAACAGGAGACGAAGCTATATTTCTCTCTCTGATTGGTCCAGTGATGATTTGACTTGCTAACGCGACACGCTATAAACCTATATAAAGCTTTAACCAGTACATGTCTGGGCATGTGTGACGCCTACAAGAGCCGTTTTCCCTTCTGATTGGTTCATTGTGATTTGACACGACGACGAGACGTACTATAAACAGGAGGCAAAGCTGTATTCCTCTTTCTGATTGGTTGAATGGGATTTGAACTAAAGATGAGACACACTATGAACAGCGGAAGAAGCTAGATTTTACACTAATTTATGTACGGTCCACCAAAAAATTTTAAAATTCAAATTGGCCCTTTGATTAAACAGGTTGCTCACCCCTGCTTTTGACTTACAGGTTTGCACTTCAAAGCGACAATAATGTTCATCGAAAGGGAAATTGGACAGAATGAAGCGACAAACGAATCGAACATCTAAACGCGAACAATAATTGAAAACCTTATCACGAGAATAGACTTCTACATATTGGAAACTGTTGACCACTTCCGAAGTGATCGCATTCGGAAAATAGACTTGAGGCAACCAAAGTCGATCATAATCGGTTAGGATGACCAGATTGCTGACCAATTGTTTGCCTGGAATCAAATCGGCCACCGTGTTTATGTCGAAATCCAATATTCGTGGATCGTGCCATTTCAGGCACATGGTCATGTCGGTTTCTAGGTTCTTCACGGAAAGAGAGAGAATAATTAAGAAAAATGAAATGGGACTGTTAAATTTTTGATGAATTTTTAGCATCTAAACTAGGAATACCAATTGATTATCATCAGCTTCAAACGTATGTACACGCATAGAAACATTGACTATTACCGAGCTGTCTACAAGAGGGGCAACGTTTTTATCATAATTATCAGGAATAAGGCGATCAATTAGCCAATCTTGGCCTCGGCATAAGCCAGACAAACACCATAATATTAGAACGATATGGATGAAAAAATGATTTCCATTGGTTTTCATCAAAATCAAATTGATGTCGGTTAACATTGTTCGATGAACATTGGCACCTGTTGCTTGATGATTCGCCAGCTTTTGTGATTCATTCGCCAATTCTGTATGTCAGCAACATGATCAAGCATTTAGTAGTGATAATTATTCTACCAGGTCAGAACAAACTTGGCGAATTGTTCTAGATTTTAATTCAGAATAATGCGTATAATCATCAAAATATAATCATCATTTTAATAGTAACGATATTTAGTTGCCCACGGAGAAACTGTGGCCACAAGATAGACAAAAACCCAAAGAAGCATCAAAGATGGGAGGAAAATCCTGGCGAAATAGTCCACTTTGTTCCGATGCAAAGGACTAGCGGCGAAATCAATCGGTCCGAAAACGAAATGCAAAAATCGTTGCATCCAAGCGCCGGCCATTTTGTACCAGCCACCTTTTCCAAAATAATATCCATCCGGACTTGGTTTCTCCAATTTACGATACAAGGTTTTTTCTCGGGCGAAATTAAACCAAGATATTGCCATTGCATATTCGATTAGACAAACATAGATGAAGAATTGACAACACCAGAACCACCAGTACAACGAGACCACATCTCTAGCCGGAACATCATCGTAGCCAGTGTGGCTTATACGGATCACTGCATACAAAACGGTAGCGGATAGTATGGTACGGCCAGGATAAGCAATGATCGTAATCCATGGTCCAATGCATGGTATGCACATGCAAAGAAATGTTCCAGTATAATAGCGGATTATATAATAATTGATGTGCCTCACAAATCTTAATGCACCGTACACGCAGCTTTGGTTATTAAACACGTTATCATAGCTAGAAACATTAACTTGGGTTTGAAATGCATTTAAACCCTGGGGATCACAATAACCGGTAAATCGATGCATGACTCGAACCTGAGAATTACCATCCGGGCTGTGGATCCATTCCATGGTTAGTCGGAGACGTTCAACTTGGGAATGAAAAGAAATCAAATTTAAGCAAAAACAGTAAACTATTTTGGGATTTTGCATACGATTCTCCAGTTCAAAATAGCAATGATTCTGATCAAACGGAAAGTTGCTCAAATTCAGCAAACAAATGAAATAAACGCGCATTCTGGTACACATTTGGACCATTCTGGAATCTGGCCAAATCTCCATATATTGTAATGGTAACAGAGCTTGTGTGATCTGTGTGCTGACCGAATTACGAAAATACACTCCTGGATACCAGATACGTTCCAGATCGGTCAGAACGATTTTTTCATATCTGCCACCAATCACACCATTTATCAGTTTGTTGACCTCAACCGTTTGCAGCCGGTAATCATGCCATTTTGTGCAAAGATCTAAATCCGCTCTGAAATTCTGATTGTGAAAATCAATTCAGGGTGTTTTTTATTTTTGAAAAAAAATAAAAAAATAAATCAAAATTACCTGTTCATCGTGTACAATCCGGAAAGTGTGAATTCTGATAGTCGCATTGACCAGCATTTCGCCATCTTCGATTGGCGGAATTTCAGCGTTATAATCTGGGGGCAGTAAATATTTAATCAGCCAATTTTGACCACTGACCAAGGGCAAGTGATACAAAGACACCATCAATATAACCATCATGGCCCAAGTGTTTATTTTGACGACAATCAAGCTTTTTAAGCTCATTTTTCCAACTTCCAGGTTTTCAATCAACAACTGAACACCGAAGAAGTAGGACAGCGAATGAGTTAGAATAATGAATTTTGAATTAGCACTCTGGGGCGGTAGTTGGATAGAAGAGCTTCAAATTTGGAGCTTGTGAAAAAAGAGCTCCATTATAAATGAGCTTCGAAATATGAGCTCGGGAATTTTTTTTTGAATTTGTATTCAATTATCGCCTTTTAGATCCTTTGTATTTTTGATTGTTTTACTGATTAGCTATCAGATTTGAATTCTTGACATTTTTACCCCCAAAGGCGGAAATCTTGGAATTTTCAAATTAATTCAGAACAGTATGAGCAACAAGAATTTTAAGTTTAAAATTGTTTAAAAGATTTCACAATTGATTCAACAGGTGACAGCCCCCTGATGTTGATTTCACAATTGATTCAACAGGTGGCAGCCCCCCGATGTTGGTTCATATATGATTCAACAGGTGGCAGTAGAAAATGCAATGCAGTGAAGCCAACTTTCATATTTCAGGGGCAGTCCCCTGATGTTTGTTTCATATTTGATTCAACAGGTGGCAGCCCCCTTTGTTTGGGCTCATATTTGATTCAACAGGTGGTAGCCCCCTAAGGCTTAAAATAACTGCAATTTCACGAGACGGCAGGCGCCGTTCATTGATTACGTTAACATAGAGGAGTTAACTAGCTCAAATTGTGCAGTTGATTTTTCTGACCTATGACTCCCCAGTTGATAATCAAGTCATTCAAAATTGCTGGCTCGTTGGCTCTCGTCCTGGACGGTCGTTCATTCGCGCGATGGCTCTCGTCCTGGATTGTTGTATTGCATGTCCTTGCGGTAAGTTATTAATTTTTTTATTATTTTTCTTTCATTTTAAATCAAGCTGTCATAGCTCAAGCTGGAAGACCCTAGATAGCCCTAATCCAGATAGTTATTTACTGATATACATTTCTGCTTTGTTATATTCCCATGGCAATGGAAATGACCTATCATATTCGGTTTTCCCTAGGCAGATCATTCTTCCACAAAATTCAAACATAGATTGAAGTCTTTTTGGTGGTTATACACGGGGACAACACCTGGTCAGTTTGAAACCCGGGCGTACAAAGATTTTTGGTGGTGGTCATGGTATCCGCTGGCACAAGACCACAGCCTATCATCAATCCAATGGCTTGGTAAAAGGTTTAATCGGACGGTTTTGGAGCTATTGACACACATCAGTGCATTGCATTCACACCATCACAACATCAGTGTTACCATCTATCGGCAAAAAGGAAACTTGTCAGAAGATGGCAGCACTGAAGTTAGGCTAATATTTTCGTCAACAGGTGGCTGCAGAAAATGCAATGCAGTGAAGCCAACTTTCATGGGTTGAGTTCACATTTGATTTAATAGGTGGCAGCCCCCTAAATATTGGTTTCACAATTGATTCAACAGGTGGCAGCCCCCTGATGTTGATTTCATATTTGGTTCAACAGGTGGCAGCCCCCTGATGTTGATTTCATATTTGATTCAACAGGTGGCAGCCCCCTGATGTTGATTTCACAATTGATTCAACAGGTGGCAGCCCCCTCATATTGGTTTCACAATTGATTCAACAGGTGGCAGCCCCCTCATATTGGTTTCACATTTGATTCAACAGGTGGCAGCCCCCTCATATTGGTTTCATATTTGATTCAACAGGTGGCAGCCCCCTCATATTGGTTTCATGTTTGATTCAACAGGTGGCAGTCCCCTCATATTGGTTTCATGTTTGATTCAACAAGTAGTAGCCCCCTCATGTTGATTTCATATCTGATTCAACAAGTGGCAGTCCCATGATGTCGGTTTCAAATATAATTCAACAGGTGGCAGCCCCCTGATGTCAGTTTCATGTTTGATTCAACAGGTGGCAGCCCCCTGATGTCAGTTTCATGTTTGATTCAACAGGTGGCAGCCCCCTCATATTGGTTGCATGTTTGATTCAACAGGTGGTAGTCCCCTCTGTTTGGGCTCATATTTGATTCAACAGGTGGGAGCCCCCTGAGATTAAGTTCAAATATGATTCAACAGGTGGTAGCTCCCTCTGTTTGGTCTCATATATGATTTAACAAGTGGCAGCCCCCTGATGTTGGTTTCATGTTTGATTCAACAGGTGGCAGTCCCCTGAGATTGAGTTCATATATGAATCAACAAATGGCAGCCCCCTGAGATTGAGTTCACATATGAATCAACAGGTGGCAGCCCCCTCATATTGGTTTCATGTTTGATTCAACAGGTGGCAGCCCCCTCATATTGGTTGCATGTTTGATTCAACAGGTGGTAGCCCCCTCTGTTTGGGCTCATATTTGATTCAACAGGTGGAAGCCCCCTGAGATTAAGTTCAAATTTGATTCAACAGGTGGCAGCCACCTCTGGACTCATATATAATTCAACAGGTGGTAGCCCCCTGAGATTGAGTTCATATATGATTCAACAAGTGGTAGCCCCCTGAGATTGAGTTCATATATGATTCAACAAGTGGTAGCCCCCTCTGTTTGGGCTCATATATGATTCAACAAGTGGTAGCCCCCTCTGTTTGGGCTCTTTCATGATTCAACAGGTGGCAGCCCCCTGACGTTGTGTTCATATTTGATTTAACTGGTGGCAGCCCCCTGATGTTTGTTTCATATTTGATTTGACAGGTGGCAGCCCACTGATGTTGTGTTCATATTTGATTTAACTGGTGGCAGCTTCCTGACGTTGTGTTCATATTTGATTTAACTGGTGGCAGCCCCCTGATGTTTGTTTCATATTTGATTTAACAGGTGGCAGCCCACTGATGTTGGTTTCAGATTTGAATCAACAGGTGGCAGCCCACTGATGTTGGTTTCAGATTTGAATCAACAGGTGGCAGCCCCTTGAGAAGTGACTTCACTGCATTGCATTTTTGCAGAAAAAAATTCTCACGCTCTTCAGGTTTTGTTTTTCTGGTATTGTTTTGAAAGTTGACTTCACTGCATTGCATAATCTTCCAAAAAAAAATTCTAGCGCGCTTCGAATTTGAGATTGGTCGGAAAAACTTGCACAACGAATTACCCCTGCACCATGCAACAGTTGGCTGTGCAACAATGGCTGACCGAGCCCAATTGCTGCCTTCTGATATCTAAAATATGAACTCAAAAATAGCTAACTAAAATTTTTTCCTTGCCTTTTAATGCCATCTAGTAGTGACTATCAAAACTAATTTTGAAAATGGCTATGCCTGACTAATGACTGAATTTTTTATCTGGATTTGTTTGAACGATGACAATCATGTTGCTACTCGAATTGAAGCTTTTTGATCAGTTTTTTGATTCATTCGCATGCTGGCTCTCGTCTTGGATGGTTGTCGTCTTGGTGTTGGTTGTTCTCTCCGGCACTTTGGATATCCATGGGGTATGTGATTGATTTTTTGCCATTTTTCTTGTTCATGCCAAATTAGTTTTATTTTTGAACCAGTTAGTTTAGCTAGATTTTTTTCTTTTTTTTTGTCAGTTCTATGTTTTGATCGATCTGGAATCTGAAATTTCTATTTCATATATTTGCTGATCAATTGCCAGAATAGAATATTGAAATTATTCCAATTATTATTATTGTTTTAATTTTCTATCAGGATAGTTCTAAAATTAGCTTAATTTTATTATTTCATCAATCAGTTTCCGGGTAGTTTAAGTTAGATATATTTTTCCAAATCTCTTGGGAATCGATTATCCTAACTGTTTTTTTCCTCACCCCACTAAATGCATTATTTTTAATCCGTTTTTACAGTCAACTAAAGCTTTAACTTTCATTCCTGCTCGATGTTGACCAACTAATTTGTGCCGAACCTTTAATCCGTTTGTCTCCTCCCACTATGGTCAGAACCTCCATTGAGAAATAAGGAATGCTGCATTCTGAATGTTGCTGATGAAATTATGATGAACAATCTCCATGGTCTTTTACATTGGCTGTTCAAACTTTGGATCCTTGGACCTGGTCACATGATCAATTGATACTTGCCATTATTGCCACCAGGACTCCGGTTCAACTCAAAATTTTTTCCCGCCATTTTAGATAGTTTATTTAATATCAGCTGTTAAACAGCTGATTTCTTTTTTTTTGTTTTTACTTGGCATCCTTTGGTTGTACTATGCTAAGTACAACCAAAGGAAACCAACAGAATTTGTAATATTAAGAACAACTTTATTATTATAATAAAATATTAAAATTACAATTTGTTTGAATATAAAAATGAAAACAAATAGTAAAAAAGAAAAAATAAGAAAAAACAAAAAAAAAGAAATCAGCTGATATTTTATAGACTATCTAAAATGGCGGGAAAATTTAAAATTGCCAACCAGGGTCTGGTAGAGATGCGCAAGTCATATAATAGCCAAAAAAGGCTTCATCCCTTTAGATTTGGAAAAATCCAAGAGAATCCACGATTTAGCCATACATTTCTTTTGCCCCCTACCCGACAATGTTTTTGTCTGGTGGCTGAAATACAGATGGTTTACTCACTTTTTCAGCATGGAAAAGATACGGAGATTATCTTGAGGATTTTGGATTTTTTTCTTGGATTAATCGTCAAAGCTTCCTTGTAGAACCACCAAAAAGACTTTCATCTTCAATTCGGTTCGGCCCCCCCAATGCCCCCCGAAGAAACCTGGGCAGCCTGACCAAGTTGCAGCTAGTAGAATCCAAGTTTCTGAATCCTGGAGTTCTGACTGAAACAGTCCAGGGAGTGGATTGAAAAACCGCCATCCAAAACCTGATATTGTCCAATCTGAAATCGCCAACACTTGATAAATCTAGTTGAGGAAACAAACTTACCATCAATTGAATTTTGGAAAAAAATGTTTGAAATCCAAAAATCCAAGTTGTATGAAAGATGTTGAAAATCACAACGAAAAAAACTCTCTGAGACTCTCTCGCTCTCGATCCTAACTCTCCGAGCTCCGATCTGCAAATGAATGCCACATCAATGCCTTGCACGTCTCTGGCCTATAATTTTGAACCATGACTGGACTATAAAATGGTCATGACAAAAATTTTAAATTTCTCAACAGAGCCATCTTGTCAGAAAAATCAACTTTCGAGAAATTACTATATTTTTGACACCAGATGGCAGCACTGGCATTAAGTGCACTTTCCCACCAGATGACAGCACTTGGGACTTGTGTTTAGTGCATAGTTTCGCCACCAGATGGCAGCATTAGAATTGTAATGCAATGATGCTTTCCTAAATATTTAAATTGGCTAACAGAAATTCTTTCTCTAAACAGGAAATCTCAAAACTAAGATAGGACTGATTCGACAAATTTTTTTAATTTGAACACAAACATTTAAAAAATGATAAATTATGCTATTTCGATCAATTTCTCATGTCAAACTCGATTGACGGATTTTTGTCAAGTGAAATATTTTAAAATTTTAAATAATGATTGATCTCTATTTTGAGGCTTTTTTGATCCGCTTCGATTGTCTAACATTCTTCTTCTCGGCTCCAACATCATTCTGCTTCGTCTTTTTGGCTGTTTTGTTTTCAGCGACCATAACTTTTGGACCGATTGTTGGTTTATCTTGATTTTTTTGCCACACTTTTCTCCCTTTAGGCTTCTGCGGCTCATTACGCTCTAGTTCGGGCGATCTGAAGTCCTCGAATTTGACAAAACCAGTCCGCCTACGTTGATTTGGAGTGTTGGGTAGCAATAAACTATCTTCTTGCTCAAAGACCGGATTCAAATTTGGGCCATTCAAGTCTTCAAAAGAAATTTTCAAATTTTCAACACCTCTTGCCAGTTCGACGTTATTTTCACCACCACCAGTGGTTACATCATACAAAATCTTGCTGGAATTTCTGGGCATTCTCTGCTTTAGTTGACTTTGGCTTATATTATTTTCGAAACTTTCATTAGTCAACCATCCAATGCCTAAATCATGTTTTTTATTCGAGTGAATCGATGTTGAACAAAGTGCTGGTTGAAGATTTGCTGCCGGACTATTGACAATGGATCTTTGTGTGGTATTATTGAGGGTGATTATTGAAATATCGTTGATTAAACTATTATCGCCTATTATCCAAAATTAAATTTCGGGGGGCGGGTTTGTATGAAAATCACATTCTCAAGAAATCCTTCTCTCTACAAACCATTTAGAATGCGTGTTATATTTTCTGCCATCAGTCGCAATGAATGGGCCATGAACTGCAATTCACCAATAAGATGATCTATTTTTTCAATCTCATGCAACAATGAATTTTTCATTGAATTGAGAAACTTGAATTAAAAAAATATTAAATTCAACGGTAATAAAGTCCATCGTTCGACAAACCATTAACTCCAACTTATTCATGCTTCTCAAATGCCACAAATGAACAAAGGAGCTTGATCCTCCCATTTATATACCACATATTATAAGGCGAAACATAATTAGTCATGATCATTCGAAACAGAGGTCAAGCGGACCATCGATGTTTGACATCGATGTTTTTTCCGGAAGCTTGAAAAGCGCGCGAATTTAGATTTAAGGTTGTGCCCAAATTTACATTTTTATTTATACGGATCGATTGTTAAGTGTGTGAGGTGCTATGATTTTACAAGAGAACAGCGACAAAAAATAAAGATCAAAGAATCAATGTAATAAATAAGGTTTACAAAATAGAATAAATTTACAGCCACAAAAAAAATCTGTAGAATGACTATTGGACGTAGTTTTAACAATAATATCGGAAAGAGAAAGAGAAGAATGAAAACTAGAACAGAAATCCGGTTGAATTTCAATTCAAGATGAAATTCTTGAAGATTTCCATCGAGCTATGATTGAATAATTTAGGGTGAACAACAACAGCTATCTAAGCACGGATGCTCGATTTATCGTATTCCTATTAAGATTGCTGGTCAATATCACAGGCTGGCTGATGATGTTTTCAATCAACATCCAAACTAAATGTGCCATCAAAATGGTAGAAATAATCAATCCATGATTGATCCTCGTTGATGATGTTGAAGACGATGTTGCAGTTGCTCCTATGAATATCGAAATTCGATTTTAGTCTTTTGTGTAATAAGAATGTGTCAGCGGATGCTTACCATTCGATGAGAAAGAATAGCTAGCGAATGTTACATTCAACGAAACCAATGCTTGATCAACGCCTTTTTGATTGAGTACCATGAACATCACATCGCCGGCGTCTTCCGGTTTGACCGAATCAATTATAAAGTTTGATGTGAAACAATTCATCGAGTTTGAAGACTGAATAAGTGAGATGATTTAAAACACCATTAATAAAAATATGATGATAAAAAATGGCAGGAAGCTTACCATGATCAATTCTCTGGTGATGTATCGACCTATTATGCGCGATGGCATCATAGCCAAATGTCTATGAATCCAATACACTTTTTTCGGTCGGGGTATACAACAGAATCTGGCTATCAATGTGATCTGTGATCCGACCAATGCAATCACTGTTGAATTAATCGATTCAATTATTGGACGACCATCAGCATTGTTTATGGAACCACCATGGGATGGATTGCAATCATTGGACGGTTTATTGGACACTTGCGATGATGGATTGTAATCAGGATTATTGGCTATCGATGCTTGAAAATGTGATTCTTTATTTGTATTATCGTGTATCTTGCGAAAAGCAAAATCCGATGATGTTCTATGATGAAATCCATCCGCAGAATCAGCATAAGGTATCAGAGGATTCTGTGATCGTAGCTGATCCACCAATTGAGTCATTTCATCGGACGATTCTCGTACATTGATGAAAATTCCCAACGAGGCGAAGAATCCAAGTTCATTTTGTGTGGTACACCGGTACCATCCTACATCTTTCATTGTTATCGGACTAATGATCAACGTTCCATCGGGATCAGTTTCGATTGGTGGCAATGTATCATTGGATAATTTTGGATCAGGATCACGTTCCCATTTGACCGGACTCAATGGATTGGCATCGATTTCGCATCTAAGCGTCAAATCCATACCTTCAACAATGGGAAAACCGAATCCAGGTTCCCTTGAAATGGAGAACTCGGGTGGATCTGTGAAAAAAATCACCAAAATTAGCATTCCATCTTGCTTAAATAATCTAGTTTCTTACAAAGAACATTGAGCGAGGCAGTAACGTTTGTGGGCTGGGACCAGCTCATGTGTGATATTCGACAAATCAATGGTTCCCGATGAAATTTGGCACTAACATTCATTGTCAACACTGAAATGGTCAATGATACATCTTCCTCGGCCGAATATTCCATCAACATTCTGCTCTGGTGGGTTAAATTTGTTTGACCAACAAACCATTGCACCGAACGGATCATCGAAGACATTCCTTTGATGACACAATTGATTTTGATTACATTATTGGCACGTACAGACAGGGTACTGTGAGGAGACAATAATCGTCCTTCATATTCCAAATATGGCTCCTCTGGTACATCTTTGAAAAAAAATGCAAAATTAAAACCATTTCCGGTTTAAGGCTCAAAACATACTGTTCAAAACTATTCGCATGATTGGAACTTTTTGTCGGACATTGAAATCACCATCCAATTTCCAACATTCCCATAGGCCAGCATCCAATCGGTTGACACGATTGATGGTTAATGTTGCTTTGCCATCATTCGATATGTTCCAATAGCGACGGTTATTAAAATCCTAAGATGGAATATTCGTTCTTATTAAAATCTGATCATTATCATTCGGATCAATTTGAGATACTCACCAATGGGATTGGTTGATTATTCAAGGCCCAACGAACCGAACCACCGGGTGTCACAACCGAACAAGGAATGTCCACCTTTTCTCCAGGATTGATCACTCTGGTTATTGTACTGGCTGCAGGATCATATGGCTGGCTTGATACTGTGGACAAATGGGACAAATAAAAACCAAAATCATAAATCAAAATCCAAGAGAATCCATGAACAGGTCTTTGAAACACAAAACAGGCTGATTTTCGCAATTCTTAACCGGATATCCGTCACATCCGGTTTCATGAATATTCGAATGATAATAATTTTGTAAGATTTTAGTGACATCCTATAATCCTCTCCTTCTTTCTTGGATAATCCTTCAAGGAAAATAAGAGAAAGGACTTTTTGGACTTGATGCTTGAGTGTGGTTTCGAGCTGAAACCGCAAAACAAAAAAAAACTCAACGGGAGACGCCTAAGCCTTTGCAATATTTTTCTCTCTAAGATCTTGGTCGTTTTTTCCACAAAACGGTGCTAGCATAAATTGGGAATTGAAATTTACGATCTTCCTTAGCGGATGTTTAAGTTTCTTTGAAAAACAGCGGATTTACTTGTGATCATCATCATCATCATCATCATCGTGGTCTCCTATGATTATGATCATCCAAAAAAATGCCAAAATGTGAAATGTGAAACAAATTTATTTGCTTAGTCCACCCACATCCAGCCCACTTAATCCTGGAGCCACTAATCGACAGACCAAAATGCGGAGATTTGGTCTGTGCATAGCAAACAAAAAAGATTGAGAACCATAAATCACCGAATATTCTTTTGCATCGACGCCAAAGTACTTCACACACACACACACGCCTAAGTGTTTCGGAAGAGAATCGGGAAAAAAGCAAATTGGATTGGGTGCCAAAGGGCATCCACGGCGAAAAATCGATTAAGCTCAAATACTGAACGAGAAGTGTGGTTCATGATTATTGTTTGAACTATGGTAAAATATAATGGTAATCATTTGTCAATAATTACAATTTGAATTAATGGCGGATTTTTTGGATCGATTTTATCATTATATCGATTCGATCAATTTGATCATCTTAGTCCACCAAAGAACAAATGACCAACATAAATCGGAAAAAAAAATTAAGAAAAGAACCGATTGCATCCAAAGTGATTTATGATCGCTGTTCCAGAACCAAATAACTAAATTGACTCTCGTCTGGTCCGAACCAGACTTCATGATGATTAATTAAGCAATGAATTAGGAATTCCAGAATCCAAAGGATTCACCCTATCCAGAAAATCTAGATCCGATTCATAATTATCTTGTTTTGGGCGTGATTGATTGAGAGTACGATTGATCCAAAGGTCAGCCTACATTGTTACTTATTATTAACTTTGATTACGAAACAACTTTGTGCGGTTGGGGTTGCAACAAATCACTACAAAGCGAAAAGATTTATTGCATCGGTTTTTTTCTGGGTAAAACATCGAGAACACGCCCAAACATGAGTTCTGATGATCTTGAACAGCGTTTAGCAGCTAAGAGAAGGAAAAAGTTTGTTCCAAGAAAAGTGTCAAGAAGAAGCAAAACAAGCAGCAATTAAATCTCTGCTGTTTGAATGGTTCGGTTCGGTTAGATACCGAAAAGCGAGAACATTAGATCCAGCGAACATGCCAGACAAATTTGCAAAAATACTTGCGCGCGTTATCTGGTTATTTATTCATGTGAAATGCTTGTTCAACCATCAGAATGGATAGCGACGATAGTCTCCGAGAGGAAGAAGAGAATTATATGGAATACGGACAAAAAAACTTGCTTGAAACTTTTTAGTTCTGGAAAAAAAAGTCAAAATTGAGATAGAGAATCCCGAACAATCTCCGAGTTCTCTCCATTCATTCAGTTTTTTTTTGAATAAGACGAAGAACAACCAAAAAAAAGAAAAGGACAGAGGAAAAAAAGTTTTATTCTTTATATTCTCTCCTCAAAGGCCCAAAAGGAGAGTGCTCGGAAGAATCTCTTGTGGACCAAAAAGACAGACAACGAGAAAGCAAGCATCGGAGAATGTGGTTGTTGGTTGATGATGGTTGGTTCGGCGAGAAAGAAGAAGAAGAAAGAAAAAAAAAGTTTCCAAGAGTTCCAAGAGAATAACAAGCGATCCTAACGGTAACATCCGAAAAAGTATGGTGAATAAAGAAGATACAGCACCAATCTCTTGGATCAGAATAGAATAGGGGGAGGGATGGCGGAAAAACAAGAGGAAGAGGAACTTTTGATCAATAATTGATTCAAGCTCCCTCTCTCTCTCTATATGTCATTGAATCGATTAATTGGAAAAGTTTCGTCCTATTTTGTCCCTCCTTCTGCTCCTCCTTCTCCACCTCTCTCTCTCTCTCTCCGTCTCCCACTCTCCCCAAAGTGATATTTGGTTCATTGGGTTCGATTTTTTTCTCCGGTTCATTGTCAGTTTATAGTTCCCAAGATCTTAAATCTTGTAGCGACAAAATCCAAAAATAGCCAGCGAAATAGTGTCACACACACACCGAAGAGCTTATATATTATTGATATCATAACACCGAAGATGTCAAGCTAGGGTTTTATCTTCAGGAGCTTTTAGACATTTAAATTTAGCACCAGAACCAAAGATAACACGGAGAAACAAGGAAAGAATAATTCTTTTGGTTTACAGATTTAAAGTTGTTTCGTTTTTTTTTCTGGGCGTAAAATAACACTAAAAATCTATAATCATCAATCTAATAGCCAATGAGAGCCAAGTGTATTGGTGTATTGATGTGTGTGTGCGCGCGTAGCTGTGGGCGGAGCAAATTTTTTTTCTTAATGCTCTAAGACACCAATAGGAAGCACTTTGTTTTCTAAAAATAGCGTGTGCGGCGCTGTATCATCTTTATTATAGATTCACACACTAATTCAATTTCTTGGGATTTTTACCAGGCAAAAAAAATATGGATAAAAGTGGATTTTTCTGCCAAGATAATTTCCATTATCATGGAATCCAGAGTCCAGTGTCCAGTGGATACGTGTGTGTGTGTTTGTGTGCAAGTGGTAGTAGGCAAATATGGATTCTGTACAAAGCATATTAGTGAAACGGAATACGAGGATAATGGAACGCTGCTGTTGTTGATGGCGTTAATATGATAACAATGTTTAATGTATCTCTCTGGCTCCATAAATATAAATAGGATATACAAAGGGACCAAAGATGCGAGGCGAGAAATGGACCATCATCATCATCATCATCATAAGTTCATTGGATGGAACTTTCTATTTTCCGGCATCATAATCCACTGTGAAATATGTGAGGAAAAGCTATATCAAATGTCACTGATACTGGTTCCTTGCATTC